>SZWC01009015.1:26042-52564 GCA_023375785.1 Penium margaritaceum | reverse complement strand
GCGCCGCGGCAGGTATTTATGCCTTGGACCTGTCATTTGTTATTCCTCTCTGCAATTATATTCAGTGTGAGTTTCCTGACACTCTGTTCGTGTCCCAACCCAGACCCTTGCAGTTTTGTCTCTAACTTGTGACTGTTGTCACACGCTGACCTGGCGCTGACGCCTAGTGTCGCGACAAGTGGTTAGGAAGGTTCTATGAAACTTCTCATGGTATCAGAGCAACAAGCCAGAGCTTGTTGTGCTGCACAGCATAGATGTAGCAATCGCAGCAGCAGTGAGTAGCAGCAGCGGTAACAGCACACAACAGCAGCGACAGGGCCTGGGAGGCCCCACCAACCTGTGCCATTGCAAGGCGTAGGCCGCAACACCTACGCAACAGGGGAGTCGTGCAGGAGGGGTGCAGCAGTGTAGCAGCACGCCAGCGCAGCAGCGCCATAGCAGCTGTCCAGCAGCGCAGCAACGGTGCTGGCAGTTTTGACCACAGCAGCAGTAGCAGCAGCAGCAACATCGGCTGCGGAATCAGAAACATCAGCAACAGTAGCCGCCAAAGTGGCTTGTGGCCATTGCCGTCAAGCTCAACGGCAGCAGCAGCAGCAGCAGCAACAACAGCAGCGTGCACCACCGCTGCCCCTGTCCGTGCAACTTCCTAGAAGCCGCATGGACGTGGAGGATCCGCGGACAAAAATCGCGTCAGCTACCACCTCCCCGTCGGCACGTGCTTTCCCTGGCTGCAAACGAATGCCAATTTTGGCGTTTGAGGGTACGTTGGAAAACTCTTCTCTCAAGCTCTCCAGAGCGACTATTCACGCTCAGTTTTGTGCTCTGTCGCCACTAGCAAAGACTGAAGTGCAACGCAGATTTGTTCTCTACTGAAATTCGGGCAGAACACGGAAAAGTGACGTTTTGCCACTGTTTCCAACTTTTTGCGACCGAAAATTTCACCATCATGTTCAGCACATTCAGGAGCCTCTGTAGTCCAAATTTCGCTTGATTTGGACAACATTGAGTTTTTAGTGCCGAAATAGTAAAATTTCAGCACTTAGCCAAATTTCTTGCTGTCAGCACCATACTTGGCCAATTTTTTGGCCGGACAGTCAAAAGTTTCCAGCGTCTCAAATCTTCGAGAAACGCTGACAGTTTTGAAATCCGACAAACTTGACCTATTGCCCCATACTGAGCGGCGACATGAGCCTGTCCGACAACAAGGAGAAGGGACCAGGTGACTCCTCCTCTTCGTCTGGTGTACTGAGTCCACGCTCGCAGGCCATTGAGGACCTGCAAATCCAGCAGGATGAGATGCGTCGCCTCCAGAGAGAGCAGACTGACGCTATCCGCACGCTGATTGAGCTTGTGCGTGCTCAATCCACGGCTCCTCAGCGGGTTTCTGAGGGAGCTGCCGGCATCGCGGTCTCTACCCAGCAGTCGGCTCAGGCACTCGTGACTGGCGCTCGACCTGTCCCACAACCTCCTGACCTCCTGGATGATGAGCCACTCATGCCAGGCATTACGGATGATTCCCCGGCTCAGGAGATTCGAGTACTTCAGGAGCGCCTCCATCAACTGCAGACATGCACCCGATTTCCTACGTTTTCTCCGATACGATTGTTACCAAACTACCCCGGTGACCATCCTCTTCTAGGAGTCTTTCCCGTCTCTCGTCCTTCTCACCCTGTGGTTGCTCTCCCCACGGAGCGGCAGCCCAAGGATTTTGAGGCACCACCTCCATGGTACATCAGTACGGATGGCTTCGACTGCTGGGAGATCCTGTTTCAGGTGTGGGCTACTTCTGAAGGAGTGTGGCCTTACTACCACAGCCCGTACCAGCCTACAGACCCAGCACAGGTACTGACAGTAGCCCAGGCCATGCGCGGACTCCTCTACGCCATGCCACACGAGACTGTCGTCGACTTTTGCCCCTTCCTTGGCGAGGCCGGCACAGGCACCGGCGTCGATCCCCGTGGAGGTTGGGATCTGGCCTTATCGTTGCTGGCCATAGAGACGCACGCCACTCGTGCATCATACATTCGTGCTTTCCATTCGCTCCGTCAGGGGCCTGCGGAGCCTGCAACGGATTACTGGCGACGTGCCATGCGCATCTACACACGCTTGGGGACCTCAGAAGGCACACAGCTGTGGGCGCTTCGTACGATTGTGCTCTGAGTTCGCCTCGAGTACACCAAAATCTTCACACGGTACAACGACGCTGTCCTCGAGCCCTTCTCAGCCACTCTACAGCTGCTTCCTTGGGCACATCATCGCTACACTGAGTGCCCATTGCTACACCGAGTGTCAGCAGCCGCTCGACTGGGCGCGGATCACTCGTGGGCTCGAGACTGCTCATGCTCTCCGTTCCATGTCTGGCACGTCACCCGTATCCTCCTCCGGATGCGCGGCGGCCATGACTGCAGCTGTTCCTGCCTCCTCACTGGCAAGCAGCAGCTATCCGGACCCGCGCGACCACACCATTACGGAGCTTCGCCACCTTCTGGCGCTCCGCTTTTAGGGAGGTGCGAGTGTGTTGTCATCGTCAGGTGGTTCATAGACTGTTTGTTTGTCCGTTCCTGTGGCTCGTGACGACGCATGTGGAGGAGCACAGTCAGCATGTGATGATGATGGGCCTAACTGCACCGAGTGGATTCATGAGTCTCATCTTTGTGTTTCTCGTCGTTCCTCCACACTGACGGCTGAGCGTCCCTCTGATGCCAAGTGTTCCATTGCTCGTTGTACAGTGATGTCCTCCAGTCGTGACTCTGGTGGCACTTGGATCATCGATTCTGGTGCCAGCCATCACATGACGTACTGTCGCAGTGACTTTGTTGTTCTCGGCCCTGACACGTCTGTCCGTTCCGTTCGTACAGACTCTGGTCAGTCCTTGCCAGACCATGGTGTTGGGGTTGTATGCTTCGATGGTCCATCGCCCCTTGTACCTTTCCGAAGTGTTGTTTGTGCTTGATCTTGAGCTCAGCTTGCTTTCTGTGCGTGCCTGCACCTTGATGGGTCTCTTTGTGGAGCATACTGCTGACTCAGCGACTGTGACTACTACTGACACCCGCAGTGTTGTCCTGCGTGCTTCAGTCATAGATGATCTGTATCGCATCGCTCGGCCTCCTCTCCTTGCTCTTCCTCCTCCTCCGGTCATGTCTTTGTCATTGGTGTTCTATCTCCGGAACACCTTCGGTTGCTTCATCACCGTCTGTGTCACGTGGGCTCTGACACTGTGTCGAAGCTCATTCGGACACAGCCCGCTCTCGGTCTTGACTTGGCTTCTTTCGAGAAGCCACCCAAGACTGACTGTCTTTTTTGCGCTTAGGGGAAGATGCACCAGTGCACCTACCCTAATTCTCGTTCTCGAGCGCTTTGGCCTCTTGAGTTGGTTCACTCAGACCTTCTCGGCCCTCTCCCGATCGAATCTTTGTCCGAGAGGGGCCGGTATGTTCTGACGCAGACTGATGACTTTACCCGGATGCGGTGGGTCTACAGTCTTCATCAGAAGAGCGATGCCGCCCTTGCGGTTCGACTCCGGCTAATGATGGCTGAGCGTGAGTCCCGCCACACGCTACACACCTTCCGCTCGGATCGAGTCAGCGAGTTCCTTGGCGAGATGGATTCCTTCTTTGTTGAGCACGGGATTTTTCACCAGGTTTCTGCTCCTGCTACCCCCCAGCAGAATGGTGTATCTGAGCGCTGGAACCGTACCATGGAGGATGTGGCTCGCGCCATGCGGTCCCAGTGCGGTCTCCCAGAGTCTTTCGTCTTTGAGGGTTTTGCCTACATGACTTGGGTCTAGAACCGCCTCCCGCACGGTCCGCTTCCGGACCATGTTACACTGTACGAGCTCTTGTTTGGACATGGTGCTGACCTTCAACTCGCTCACGTCTTGGGCTCTCTGGCCTCCGTGTGGTACACCGAGGACCAGCAGGGGTTCAAGATCTCATCTCGGGGCCACTTGTGTGCCTTCATAGGCATTTCCCCGTGGTCAAAGGCCTAGCGCTTCTGGGACCCTACTCATCGTCGCGTCATTGAGTCCCGCGGCGCGCTGTTTTTTGAGTCTCTCACCTACCGTGACCTGACTTTGATCACAGCACTCTCCGCCGCCCATGTTCCTTCCTGTGAGGGTTCTCAGCGGATGGGGGAGACTTCTACGCCAGTGAGCACCTCTCATCAGGCTGATGTGTCCACTCGAGCCCCCTCTCGGTCTCCGACCCTTGATGATCTGGCGATCATTGCCGTTGGTCTAGAGATCTCGCCTGTACAGCTTGTTTCACACCCCACAGGTACCTCTGGTCCCACGCCTCCTTCTGCACCAGCACCTGAGTCTGCTGACACTCCTCTCTGTGTATCTGATCCAGTCTTGCCCACTCTCGTTCCTACGTTAACTTGTACTCCTGCCTTAGTGTCAGGTTTAGTCTTGCCTGCTCTGGTTGTCACACCCAGCCCCATGTTCCCCACACATGCATCTCCTCGCACGGCATCTCCGGCTGCCTCATCTCAGCCCTCACCAGCTGTGATCGCACCTGTCCCTGTGGTCGCACCTGTCCCTGAGCCTGAGGTGCGTCCCTCGACCTCAGGTTACTCCCGTGAGCCCGGTGGCTGTCTTCGACCACTGGATTCCGGAGCTTAGCAAGCGTTGGTCCCCGGACCCAGGCGCTCCTCTTGCAGCATTGCGAGTAGTGACCCCGGCACAAAGGCCCTAGGCCTGAGTGTCCGCACTGAGTTCACAGAGGTACATCCAGCGTGCCTAGTAGGGCACGACCTCGTCACTCGCGAGTTCCATATCGCCTGTGACGCAGCAGCTAATCTCGTGGTCGTCAGGCCCGGCACTGAGGCGTGTGCACTTGCCACGCAGAGTTCTCCCTCTATTGCGCCCGACCCGGGCACACTGAGGGAGGCTCTTTCATCACAAGATGCTGACGCTTGGCGTGCTGCCTGCGAGGATGAGCTTCGTGCTATCCGAGAGCACAGAGTCTACGAGCTTGTCGACCTTCCTCCTAGGAGGAAGGCTATTTAGGTCAAGTGGGTCTTTCGTAAGAATGTGAAGCCGGATGGCTCACTGGAATGCTACAAGGCCCGCTTGGTCGTCAAGGGGTATTCTCAGATTGAGGGAGTCGATTACACCGNCGTGTGCACTTGCCACGCAGAGTTCTCCCTCTATGGCGCCCGACCCGGGCACACTGAGGGAGGCTCTCTCATCACAGGATGCTGACGCTTGGCGTGCTGCCTGCGAGGATGAGCTTCGTGCTATCCGAGAGCACAGAGTCTACGAGCTTGTCGACCTTCCTCCTGGGAGGAAGGCTATTCAGGTCAAGTGGGTCTTTCGCAAGAAGGTGAAGCCGGATGGCTCACTGGAACGCTACAAGGCCCGCTTGGTCGTCAAGGGGTACTCTCAGATTGAGGGATTCGATTACACCGACACCTTTGCCCCTGTCGGCCGCATGACCTCAGCTCAAGCTCTATTCGGTGTAGTGGCTCAGCATGAATGGGAACTGCACCAGATGGATGTGAACAATGCATTCCTCCATGGCTCTCTGGATGAGGAGATGTACATGGCTCAGCCACCAAGATTTGAGGACGGTGACAAGGTCTGGCACTTGCGCAAGTCCTTGTATGGCCTCAAGCAGTCTCTGCGGTGTTGGAACCGGGAGATCACTGGCACTTTGACTCGTGCAGGATACGTACAGAGTGAGGCAGACCCCTCTCTTTTCATCCTATCTACACCTGAGCGGTTCACCGCCATCCAGGTCTATGTCGATGACCTTCTGATCGCGTCTCCGTCCCTGGAGGCCATGAAGGAGGCCAAGGCTATCCTGCAGACTGCTTACAGGATGAAGGACCTCGATCCTGCATCGGTGTTTCTTGGTATGGAGATCGTGCAAGATCGCAGACGTTAGACACTATTGTTGCATCTAGCCCGATACGCACGAGTCGTGGGGGAGCGCTTCAGCGATCTTCTTGGTGCAATGCCGTCGGCTTCCACACCTCTTACACCTGATGGGCAGGATGCCCTGAAGGTGGATGACCCTACACTACTGGAGGAGACAGTGGACGTGACCTTGTACCTCCGTCTCATCGGATCTCTGATGTACCTGGCCACTACCACGCGTCCTGATATCGCGTTCGCCGTCAACCTCCTTGCTTAGTTCTCGCAGGCTCCACGTGCGAGAGCCCTTCACGCGGCTATGCGAGTGGTGTGGTATGTGGTCTCCACGCCGTACCTTGGACTCTGTTTTCGTTGGCAGTGTTCGGTGGTCCTTGATGGCTAAACTGACAGCGACTGGGCTTGGAGCCGAGATGGGCGCAGCCGTACTGGCTATGTGTTCCTGCTCGGTGGTACCGCTATCTCTTGGCGAAGCAGGAAGCAGGGCTGCATTGCACGTAGTTCAATGGAGGCAGAGTATGTTGCTTTGGGCACAGGGGCTGCTGAGGCAGTATGGCTGCAGCGCTTGTTTCTTGACCTTGGGCAGTCAGTACCTGCCATTGTGCTATGTTGCGACAACCAGAGTGCTCTCGCCATTGCGGAGAACTCTGGTATTTTTCATGCTCGCACAAAGCACATTGCGATTGAGTATCACTTCATTCGTGACCTGGTGGAGCGACGTGTGATCTCCGTCATGTGGGTTGGCACTGACATGCAGCGTGCTGATTTCTTGATGAAGGTACTAGCTCGCGGAAAGTTCTTGGTGGCCATTCGTTATGTTGGGCTTCGCCCCATACCTGAGGGTAGTTGAGTGTGGGATGTGCATCTGTGCCTCATTTGTTTGTGTCACTCACTATTGTGGTTGTACCAGTGCTGCACGTGTATGGACATGCGTACCATCGGGTCATGGGGGAGTGTTGTGATTTGTGACGTTCTTGTACAGTTTACTGTGACCACTCGGCCATGTCCATACTCGTGCAGATCCGCAAGGCGGGCCCTAGTGACACCGATGCGATGACCGGCGGCGGACTACCAGCTTGGAGCTGGCCGACTACCGTTTCGGAGCCCCAGATGCTGCCGAGACTCTCTGCTGTCTTCTCTGCAGCTTGCAGGCATCTTTCGGCGGACTGGCCATGAGTCCTATTTGCATGTTTTTGCATTGTATGTCCACCGTCTGATGATGGATGCATGTATGTGACCAGTCGTAGCGTCTGTCCTTTGATCCTGCATGTCTAGGTCCTGACGGTGTAGCATTCTGACATGTGTGCGCAGAGTTACGGCCAAAACAGTGGTTTTGGGCCAGTTTTTAGTACAGTTCTTGGACTGCCGCATGCGACACCCGCCGTGCGCCGCGGCAGGTATTCATGCCTTTGACCTGTCATTTGTTATTCCTCTCTACAATTATATTCAGTTTGAGTTTCCTGACACTCTGTTCGTGTCCCAACCCAGACCCTTGCAGTTTTGTCTTTAACTTGTGACTGTTGTCACACGCTGACCTGGCGCTGACACCTAGTGTCGCGGCAAGTGGTTAGGAAGGTTCTAGGAAAACTCTCAGTAACCGACACAGGCGGAAGGCAACTTCAGCGCTGAAGGAGCCCGGAGTTGAACCCGACCACAAATTCATCAAGTCATGGCGGAGGTAAAGGTTGGAAGTTTTCCACCATATGAAAAAACAGGAGATGAAAACTATAAGAAATTTATTAGTATTTATGAATAATTTTGTGATAAGGCTATCATAAAATCAGTGGTACTTTCAGCGCACTTAAGCTTAGCCCAAAGCATTTTGGAATCCTTTTACAAAAGATGAGAGACACAAGATACATTTTCATTTTAAATTCATTGTTAACTTTAGCCAGCATATTGATTGTGGTTACTGATAGCTAGTCGGCCCAACGTTATTGCGACATCAGTTGGAAAAGAGTAAAGCGCAAAATGGACCAGGTCCCATTCAATGCCTTAGGACTAATGAGGCCAATGAATAGGTCGGGAATCTAGGGAGAATGTAAGGGGAAATGCAATTGAAAAATGTCCGAAGCGTTTTGTGAGGGGGTCAGTATGCAAAGATAATAAGAAACAATGTTCAATTGTTTTCTCTTCCTCAGAAAACGTATCGACACTTGTGTGGTTCTGGCGGAATGGATTTTTGCACACCACGGGTAAGGATCAAAAGAGGATATTAGTCTTAACTTATTTGACACAAACATTTACGGGAGAAAGTGATGCTTCGCGCGTATGGAGCGCCATTCAAAGTGGGTATCGGAGTATTTCTCTTGCCATTTTATCTCATATGATGGAGAGAGGTTGTGTCATTCTAATAGGCAATGATAGATTTTGTGGAGAGTCAATGGCGGTTGATTAAATCAGTACGATGGAATATCTGGTCGATGTGGAAGGCTAGTCAAATGCTCAAGGGCAATGAAGACAGAAGTGTGCTATTGCCGCGGATGTCGGACTGCCTGGTTCATGGATGGGGGTGGAGGGCACCTTGAACGGGACCAACTTCCAGTGGGACAGCGGAGAGGAGTATTGGGTGAGGGTAGTGAAAAACTATTTTAAACTGGTAAGCAAGTAAGGTCTTCTACGATGAAATAAGAAATGTAGTGGATTCCCTCGGAGGAGGGCGTCATAGCAAGGGTGCATCGCTGTGATAGGGAGACTGAATCCAAAAGGGACTCACAAGTTGTTTTTGCGTTGTGGACTGGGACGAGGGCCGGCGTGTGATAACTTCTCTTGAGACGATGCCTTGGAATGGCAGCCACCTATCATAGTGATGGAGTCCAAAGGGCTGAACATTGTTTTCGAGTATGAAATGACTAAAGGTTGTTTACTCTTACATTGGTTCTTTGAACAGAGCTCATGGAGGTTGTATTACTGGTTTGGATGGTATGATTTTGTAAAGCATTTTTCCATTTAGGATACATGGTTGGAAGTTTGACTTGTAAGATGGATGGGTGAGACGAAACGAAGTGGCCATTTTCGGGGAGGTCACGCAAAAATAATGGGGTGTACATCCATTGGGCTTCTTTGGGCTTAAAGAAGGAGGATACCAGTTTGGTGGCTTGCACATCAAATCGAATTGTAGGCCATTTAACCACCAAGTCTTCCCTAGTTGTGGGGCAGACCTTGCATGCAAGCGAGTATATTCCAGAAGCGCAGGATGTATCTTCTTTTGGCATGTTGAAGGAGAGAAAGTTGAGGAGAAGGGTGTTGATATGGTTAAGCTAGGCTAATGTCAGAGGGCAAAGATGGCTGTACTAGAGGATGTTTGAGTTGAGGTGTGCATCGATTGTAACCGCCATTGTATGGATGGAAGCTTTGATTTGTTTCCAAAGACAGAAAGACACGTGGAGCCTGTGCAAAATAGGATTCTATTTGTGTTCGGAGCTAAGGTTTCGGAACAATAACTTTCCCAAGATTCTACTAGATGAACGTAACATACTGAATGGGAATCATACCGAATGGAGAGTATGGTCACCTACGGGGATCAAGACCTCTTTCGAATGGTTGATGCACAATTTTATGGGAGCTACCGGGCTCATTAAATCCTCATGCTGACATCAGATGCATGTTTTCATGCTCCCATTGTATTTTGTTGGTTTTCGTGCATCTCTCATTGTAATCTGCTGTGTCCTCCCGGCTTGTGTACATCGGCGCGCAGATGACTGACGGTGAGACCCGACGCTACTGGAGTGCCGCTCGATGGATCCGATGCACGCTGAGGCCCACTCACAGTTTGCTGGAGCCTGTTCCGTCCGGCGACGCGCTCAGCTCCATCGGCAGGCCTCCTGGGCGCTCGGGCCGCCGGCGGTCACTACCACTACAGATGCTGTCTATATGCACCCAGTGTTGTTTCTGGTTGTGGCATTGTGTCTGCAGCATCATGCTGTGCCTAGGGTCCATGTCTCTTGCTGTGTGGCCCTGTTTGGCATCACTGACTGTCGTAGGCACTGCCTGGGTTCGGGCAGCTGTAACTCTTTGTTGTTGTTTTTCTAGCTGATTCTGACCACACGACTGCGTTTGCAGCTTTGGTATCATGGTATGGTCCACTTTTCAGGCAAAACGGACGACGCCTGGGTTTTGGGTTGTCGGGCGTCTGGCACGGCTCACTGAGAAAACCTTGCCTGCCAGAAAACAGGTCTAGGACTATTTTCTGATTGGCTGGTTAGCTGAGTAACAAGTTCTACACCAGTGGGGGAGAGCTAGAACTTGGAGGGGTCTCCCATTGTTTCTCATTCTTCATTCGTAATCAATTACTTTTAGTTTCCAGCTACTTTCTGGCGCTCATACTGGTGCGCGCACTTCTGAGTAACAAACCCAGAGCTTCGAGGCTTAGTCTCTAGAGCAGCAGACTGAGGGGGCAGCAGACTTAAGCAACAAGCGTGGAAGCCCGCACGTTGCATCAACAATGCTGCCGCCCTAACCTGCTGCCTAGCATTTCTGTCTTGGTATGAGAGCCAGAGCGTAGCAATAGCAGCAGAAGACTGAAGTACAGGTGCCAGACAACGCCGGCGGACCTCCATACGTGCTAGTGTAGGGGAAATGCTCTTGGATTCTTTTCCGGCAGCATTGACCCGCCTGGTGGCGGTATCGGAATTTTTCCCACGGCCACTGGGTCAGGGGAAATGCTCCCGGATGTTTTCCGGCGTCACCGACCCCCACGCTTGACGCGAGGAGGTTAGTGACAGGCCACGTCAGGCGCTTGCTGGCGATGACGCACGCGACGATGTCATCCAGGTGTGACTGACAGCAGCAGCTAGCAGTAGTAGCAGCAGCTTGCAGCGGCAGTGAGTAATGGCAGCAACAGCCGCACTCAACAGCAGCAGGCAATAGAATCAGCTTGCAACAGCTCGTAGTAGCAACAACCCGCAACAGCAGCAGCAGCAACGAGCACCAACCAATAGCAGCAACAGCTGGCAACAACAGCCATCGGCGGTATCAGATGGCTCACGTCCATCGCAAGTCTAGTCGCTCTCTTTGCCGCTTTTGCTCCGATCGCGCTGGTGAGTACATGGGTGAGACCACAACCTTTCTAGCCTCCCACGGTATCCACCATGAGATGTCTGCGCCCTACACGCCCGCCCACAATGGTGTCTCTGAACGGTGGAACCGTACCATGGCCGGCGCCATCGCACCATGCGGGTCGAGCCTGGTTTCTTCGATGGGTTCGATTTTGAAGCCATGGCCTACATAACATGGGTCTGGAACCGGATTCCCCAATGTCCCCTTCCCCGCCCGTCCACGCCGTACCAGCATTGGTGCGGTGAGTGCGCTGACTTCCGCCCAGCTCGCGTCTGGGGCTACGTGGCCATTGTGTGGCTGCCTGCCCCACAGCAGGGTGGCAAGCTCGTCCCCTGCGGACGTCCCTGCACCTTCCTTGGTGACTCTAGTCAGTCGAAGGCTTGGCGTTTCTAGGATCCATCCCGGCATTGCATCGTAGAGTCCTGTGATGTCCTCTTCTTCGAGGACGTGTTTCCCCGCGACCTCATTCGCTCAGCCTTGTTCATGTCTATCCCATCGCATGGGGGAGTGGTGAGTGCGTTCTCCATCTTGCCGCTTCTGGGTGACATATCCATCAGCCCCTCCGGGCCAGTAGCCCCAGTAGCGTCCACTGGCCCCTCCGGGCCAGCAGCTCCACGCGTGTCCATTGGCCCTTCCGGGCCGGTAGCCCCAGTCGCGTCCACTAGCCCCTCCGAGCCGACAACACCAGTCGCGTCCACTGGTCCCTTTGGGCCGGCAATCTCAGTCGTGTCCGCTGGCCCCTCCGGGCCAGCAGCCCCAGTCGCGTCCGCTGGCCCCTTCGGGCCGGCGGCCCCAGTCGTGTCCACTGGTCCCTCTGAGCCGGCAGCCCTAGTCGCCTCTGCTGGTCCCTCCGGACCAGCAGCCCCAGTCACATCCGCTGGCCCCTCCGGGCCAGCAGCCCCAGTCGTGTCCAATGGCCCCTCCGAGCCAGCAGCCGCAGTCACGCCCACTGGCCCCTCGAGGCCAGCAGCTCCTGTCAGGTCCACTGGCCCCTCCGAACCGGTGGACCCTGTTGCGTCCACTGGCCCCTCTGGGCCGGCAGCCCCAGTCACGTCCACTAGCCCCTTCGGGCCGTTAGCCCCATTCGCTTCCACTGGTCCCTCCAGGCCTACAGCCCCGGTTGCATCCGTTGGCCCCTCAGGGTTAGCAGCCTCGTCCGCCTCCGTTGGCCCGTCAGACTCAATGCCATCTCCTACTCTACCATGGTATACATGTGGCCCTGGTGGGAGCCTCCGACTCAAGCCATCGGTGAGCGTGCAGATCGTGGCACCGCGCTCCATGGGACCTCTGTCCCCTGTGGCTCCACGTGTCTCCTCCACTCCGACGGTCGTGTGTGGGGATCCTGGCACCAAGGCCCTTGGCCTGACCACCTCGGCCATCATTGTATACCTTCACCCGAGTTCTGCACTAGGCTATGTCATGCTTCATCACGAGCATCGGCACGTTGTCCTGGGTGCACTCCCGCGCATCCCACCTAGAGCTCGAGATGCACACGCTCTCTCAGTCCGCTCCACAGCACGCCCAGAGGACCCAGCCACCCTGAGCAAGACACAAGCCTCTCCTGAGGTCGCACACTCGGACGATGCCTGCGCCGATGAGCTCGCTGCCATCCGACAGCACCACATGTACGACCTCGTGAGCAATGCTCTTCGCCATGGCTGAGTGGAGGGTGAGGAGCTCTACATGGTGCAACCCACAGGCTTTGATGATGGCACTGGGAGAGTCTGGTGACTGCAGAAGGCCCTAAATGGCCTGAAGCAGTCGCCTCGGTGCTGGAAGTAGGAGATCAGCAGCATGCTCCTTCACAGCGGGCTCTAGTGCAGCACCACTGACCCCACACTGTTTGTCAAGTAACGAGGCCAGAATTTTGCTGCTGTTTTGGTTTACGTCGACGATGTCCTCATCGCGTCGCCAGACACGGCTGCCATCTAGTGTGTCAAGGACTTGCTACACGCCGCCTACTAGATGAAGGATCTTGGATCTGCCCGAGTCTTCCTGGGCATGGAGCTCGAGCATGATTACTCCCAGTGCGTTCTGCACATCCACCAGGCTGCGTATGTGCAGACTCTGTCCACCCACTTTGCGGAGGACCTGCCTCTCGTGTCGAGCACATCCTCACCCTTGTCACCTGATGGCCACGTGAAGCTGAAGAGTCCTGACCCAGCTCTTGTGGGAGAGCCAGTTGACATGACCACGTACCTGCGAGTCATCGGGTCACTGATATTTCTGGTGACGACGACACGCCCAGACGTCGCGTTCGCCATCAACCTCTTGGCCCAGTTATCTCAGGAGCCGTGTCACCTCCACTTTGAGGCAGTGATCCGAGTACTGCAGTATATCGTCTCGACTCCTTGGCGAGGTGTCATTTTCTGCCGCCAGTCATCTGTTGTCGCGGTAGGCTACAACGAAAGTGACTGGGCCGACAGTCCGGACGGTAACAGTCGCACAGGCTGGATCTTTCTCATTGGTGGCACAGCTATGTCCTGGCGTAGTGGAAAGTATGGGTGTATTGCACGTAGCACTACTGAGGTTGAGTACGTTTCCCTTCGCTCAAGTGCGTGTGAGAGTGTGTAGTTGCATTGTTTGTTGTCCAAGTTGCGTCGATCTGTTGCATCTATCACGTTGCATTGTGACAATGAGGGTGCCATGGCCATGAACGACTATGACGGCGTGCATCACATGTGCACAAAGCACATCAATGTTGAGTATCACTATGTGCGTTCGTTGTTGCATGACGGCAGTATTAGCATCGTGTGGGTTAAGACTGCGCGGCAGCTGGCTGACTTCTTGACCAAGGCATTGAAGCGCGACTCGTTCATGAAGGCTGATTTCGGTCGGCGTGCGTCTGTGAGTGACTCTCTTTGCCCCTGTCTGTGTCTCTGCGTGGCCTAGGAGAGGGTGGTTGTTGACTGTGTCTCTGCCCGTACATGTGCACTACGCCTGTGAGTCATGGGGGAGTGTTGGTTTTCGTGCATCTCTCATTGTACTTTGTTGTGTAATCCCGGATTGTGTACATCGGCGTGAAGATGACTGACGGTGAGACTCGACGCTGCTGGAGTGTCGCTCTGTGGAGTCGATGCTCGGTAAGGCCCACTCATAGTTTGGTGGAGCTTCCTCCCTCTGGTGACGCGCTTAGCTCCATCGGCAGGCCTCCTCGGTGGTCGGGCCGTCGGCGGTCACTGTCACTACAAATGCTATCTACATGCACCAAACGCTCTTTCTGGTTGTGACATTGCATTTGCAGCATCATGCTGTGCCTAGGGTCCATGTCTCTTGCTGTGTGGCCATGTTTGGCATCACTGACTGTCATAGGCACTACCTGGGTTTGGGCAGCCATAAGTCTTTGCTGCTATTCTTCTAGCTGATTCTGATCGCACGACTGCGTTTGCAGTGTTGGTATTATGGTATGGTCTAGTTTCTAGGCAAAACAGACGACGCTAGGGTTTTGGGCATCTGGCGCTTGGCATGGCTCACTGAGAAAACCCTGCCTGCCAGAAGATAGGTCTAAGACTATTTTCTGGTTGGCTGGTTAGCTGAGTAACAAGTTCTACAGTAGTGGGGGGAAGCTAGAACTTGGAGGGGTCTCTCATTGTTGCTTATTCTTCATTCCCAATCAGTTACTTCCAGTTTCCAGCTGCTTTCCGGCGCTAACACTGGCCCGCACACTTCTGAGTGACAAACCCAAAGCCTCCAGATTTAGTCTCTAGAGCAACAGACTGAGGGGGTATCAGACCTACGCAACGTGCATTGAAGCCCGTACGCTCCATCAACAATACTGGTGCCCCAACCTGCTGCCTAGAATTTCTGTGTTTTTTAAATGAAACACCATGTGAAATTGATCCAAGAACCAGGCCATTTGGTGTAGGGATGAGAAACATACGACCGTGCAAAGGTGGGAGGCGAACCTCCAAAAAACAGGAGACGTATTGGCTCGACCCCGAGCACGGCGGAGCGAATTTCTCACCTACTGCAGCCAAAGCGCCCTTGGATGGACGCTTAGCCATTGAGGCAAGGTTCTTTGGGGTCCATGGGAGCTTTGGGATGGCGATTGGAACTACATTTGCAAGCAAGGGCGCTTCGGGCGGCCGTGACCTCCACTGGTAGTGCTGCGAGCAGTAGTAACACGTGGAGTACTCAAATGACCATAACTCGATGGTTTTTCCATGGATCGAGGGGTTCTTTGGTGCATTGGAAAACTGGAAGTGCATACTACATGAGGCCTCTTTTGTTTTCATATCATTAGAGGGCTTTCTAGCGCTGGGGGGCTCTTGGCTGGCTCATAGCGACTTGTACATAAGGAAGATTACGGGTTGTTCTAGGCATGCCAATCTTACCCAAAGACTTTGTATATTTTCATGTAATAATTCTTCAAGTCTAAGGATTCATTCCTTGCCCAAATCTCCTTGAATTTCAAGCATCACCTTGCACACGTCCATTCAATTATACAAGTCTTCAGCATCACGCAATGGTGCAAATGCCACCCGAAGATTCGCACGGCGGGAACTTCGGTCACTAGCACCGGTCGTGCTGCTAGGAGAGGGTCATGCGGCATCTTAAGGGTTGGCCCACAAACCAAGGGGTTGAGGATTGGAAGGTTTATCCCAAGGGTTTAGTGTGTGACCGTTACGCCGTGCTCCCCTCGGTTCACATTTGGTATCAGAGCACATGGACGTTCACTTGGCTTTGTGCAGAACCAAGGGAGGTAGCAGTTCTACCACAATTGCGTTTGGCTAGAAATGTTTTGTAACAACTGGAACCATTGAGGTAACGGCATACGTCCAGGCCTATCTCATGGTGGAGATTTGGCGTGCTCTTGATGTGTTGCACCAAGGGAACTTGCTGCTGCGCGTGGAGGTTGAGGCGAGGTACGTCGGCCAAGGGAGCGGTGCGTTGGGGGGTGTCGCATTGGCATCTGCACCTGCCTTTCGGCGGCCCAAGCCGAAGGTGCTGGACATCTACACTGGCAAGGGCAGTACGTGGGAGTGGCTCCTCACGATAAACACGTACTTCACGTCATTGAGCGTTTCCTTGGGAGAAGATGCCATGAGACCAGAGTATGCATAGGCGCTGGTCCGGAAAATGGTGCCACTGTGGAGGTTATATTGTACCAGTGTAACGCTGCTAGGTTGCCGGATAGGCTAGGGGCAGGGCAATGGATGCATTCATTGCTGAGTCTGCCGCTGAGGTGGGAAGTGCAGCTTCGTGCACGACCGTTGATGAAAAAGCCAAAGACGTGATAGAAGTTTGAGACGATGCTCCAGGCGCGCTTTATGGGAAGAACAGTCAGTATACGAGTGCAAATTGGTCGGCAGACAAACCACTCTAACTGTGAATCACGGAAATCTAGGGTGTAACATTGTGGAGAAACGTTTTGATGAATGATCGGAATTCTAGAATAATATTTCCTACACCAGTACAATCCACAAGTGGACTTGGAGAAACTTTCTACTTTGTCACCATCTACGCTCCGTTTGGTATCAGAGTGCAGTGGTGCTGGAGAGGCATCCAACAACTTCACCCATCTAGAAGACTCCCTTGCACTAGCCATCAGTGCATCTCACACGTCAAGACTTTGCAGACTCTGCGACTACAGCATGAAGCAAACGAGCGTACCCAACAACAAGAAAAACAGTGTGTCTAAGTGTTAGAACCGTACAATTGAGGAGGCGGTTCAAGCTATGTGGTCTAAGTGCGGTCTTTTGGAGTCCTTAGCCTTTGAGGGCTTCTCCTAAAGAACATGGGTCTAGAATTACTTGCCACATGGTCCGCTTCCAGACCATGTCACGCCCTACGAGTTGTGGTTCGGCCATCAGGCCGATCTATGTCTCGCCCACATTTGGGGGTCTCTCGCCTGTTTTTGGTATACTGAGGACCAAGAGGGGTCCAAGCTCTCACCTCACGGACGCATGTGTACCTTCTTCAGTATCTACCCGCGGTCCAAGGCCTGGCACTTTTGGGACCCTACTCGCCATCACATTGCTGAGTCTCGAGATGCTCTTTTCTTTGAGGCTCTCACTTACCGCGACTTGTCTAGCATTCAGTCGCTGGACGCCGACCACGTTCCCACTTGTGTGGTTTTTCGGTGGATGGGGGAGTCTAATTGTGCGGATGGGTCCGTCCGGGCATCCTCACCTGCGGTCCGGTCTTCGGCTGTGGACGATCAGGTTATCGTGGCTGTGGGTCCAACAGCCTCATCCGTTCCCTCTTGCCCACTTGACCCCATGCTGGTGTCAGACCCCTTTTGTACACGTGATCCCGTGCCAGTGTCAGTCCCCTCTGACACATCTGATCCTGTACCGGTGCCAGACTTCTCTCAATCACCTGATTCTAGGCCTGTGTTGGTCCCCTGTGGCACACCTGATCCCGTGCCAGCAACAACCCCCTTTGTCACACCCACTCCAGTCCATGCACCTATTTCACCGGCGGCTATGACCCATCGGCCTTCTCCACAACTTGAGGTGATCACCTCTGCATCGGGCTACTCGTGTGAGCCCGGTGGTCGTCTCCGACCACTGGCCTCTAGGACTCAACGGACTATTGATTCAACGCCTAGACGCCCGACTCACACTATTCAGAGTAGAGAGCCTGAAACGAAGGCCCTTGGCTTGAGTGCCCAGGTAGACTACACTGATGTGTATCCGGCATGTCTTGTTAGCCTCAAGTTGGTCTCCCAAGATTTCTCGGCCGCCTACGATGCTGTAGCCGACCTTGTCATGGACAGACAGAGTCCGGATGCATGTGTCTCAGCCACCCGGAGCTCTCCCTCGATTAAGCCTGATCCAGGAATGTTGAAGGAAGTACTCTCAGCTGAGGATGCAGACTTGTGGCATGCTGCATGTGAGGATGAGTTGAGAACAATCCATGACCACGGGGTCTACAAGCTTGTCAACCTCCAAGCTTGGCGTGCTCCTTATACAGGCCAAGTGTGTCTTTTGCATAAAGGTGAAGCCTCATGGCACGCTGGATTGCTACAAAGCTCGCTTGACGGCCAAGGGATTCTTGCAGGTTGAGGGTGTAGATTTCACTGACACCTTTGCACCCGTTGTCCAAATGACCACAACTCGCGCTATGTTTAGGTTCTTGCTCACCACAACTGGGAGCTGTACCAGATGGATGTGAACAACGCATTTCTCCACAACACCTGAGAGGAGGAGATCTACATGGTTCAGGCACCTGGATTCAAGGTCCTTGATAAGTTCTGGTGCTTGCACAAGGCCTTGTAGAAACCGAAGCTATCACTCAAGTGCTGGAACTTGGAGATCACCGGCACACAGATACGTGCCGGGCACATGCAAAGTGACGCGGACCCATCCCTCTGTCTTAGACAAAAAACTGAGAGCCTCACCGCCATCCTGGTCTACATGGACAACCTCCTGATTGCGTCTCATTAAATGGAGGCTGTGAAGGAGGCCGAGGCAGTCCTTCACGCTGCCTACATGATGAAGGACTTTGGTCCTGTAGTAATGTTTCTTAGGATGGAGATTGTTTGTGATCGTTATCTTCGAACACTCTTGTTGTATTAGGTACGTTACGCTCGCGATGTGGGGGAGCGGGTTGCTGACCTCTTTAGTGCAGTTCCCACAACCTTTACCCCCATCAGACCTGACAGGGAGGATGATCTAAAGGTGGATGATCCAATAGAGCTGGGGGAGATAGTGGACGTGACCCTGTACTAGCGCCTGATTGGCTCTTTGATGTACTTGGCCACTACCACACGACCCGACATCGCCTACCCTATCAACCTCCTAGCATGGTTTTCACAGTGTCCTCGGGCGAGAGCCCTCCACACAGCTATGTGAGTGGTGTTGTACGTGGTGTCCACATAGTACCTTGGACTCTGATTTCTATGACAATGCTCAGTGGTGTCGACGGCTACACAGATAGTGATTGGGCGTGGAGTGCTAATGGGCACAATTGGAGAGCCTACGTGTATCTGCTTGGTGGTACGATTGTGTTATGGTGCAACAGCAAGAAGGGCTGAGTATTGCACGTTGCTCATGAAAGGCTGAGTATGTTGCTCTGGGGACTGGGGCTATTGAGGCGATGTTGCTGCAGCATCTGTTTTGTGAGTTGCATCATTCTGTGCCTTGCGTTGTTCTATGCTGTGACAACAGAGTGATCTTTCCATGAACTGAACCGTCGTGTGTTTCATACACACACAAAGCACATTGCTATTGAACATCACTTTGTGCATGATATTGTGGACCGACAGGTGATCTCTTTCAACTGGGTCGGCACGGACATGCAGCAGGCTGTCTTCTTGACCAAGGCACTTGCGTAGGGTAAGTTCATGGTTTCTATTTAGTCTCTCGAGCTTCGCCCCTTACCTGAGAGTGGCTGAGAGTGGGGTGTGTGAACATAGACTTTGAGCATCTTCTTGTGCACCTTTGTCAGTTTTGCACATGTATGGACATGCATACCATCGGGTCATGGAGGAGTGTTGTGATGTGTGTCATCCCCATATGTTTGTACAGCTTACTATGACCACTGGTCCGTGTCCATGCTCGTGCAGATCCTTGATGCGGATGCAGCTTACACCACAACACCAAAAAGTGGTGGCTCCCCCCACCAGTAGCTGCAAGACAGCTGCCATGATATCCAGGGTGCTTGCCGGGGTGCTTTGCGGTTTTTTTCTGTAGATGCTAGAGTTTTCTTGGTGGGCTTGCTCTCAAGACCAATTTGCATGTTTTGTATTGTCTGTCCACTGATCGATGCTGGACTTGTGCATGTGACCAATCGTAGCGTCCAACTCAAGATTTTACATCACTAGGTTTACAGGGTATTGCGTTTGGATGAAATTGCGCGGAGTTCCGGCAAAAACAGTGATTTTAGGCCGGCTTTAGGACAAACTGACACTGTTGCATGCGTCACCCGCCGTGCGTCATGTTGTGTCTTGTCATTTGTCATTTCTCTTTACGATTGAATCTTATGAGACTTTGTGCGTCTCCCTATCCCGATCCTTGTTGTTTCTTGCACCGACTTGCTTGCTAGTGCGCCTCCTGACAAAGAAGTGTCGCCACGTCAGCTATAGCAAGGTTAGGAAGCTTTCTAGCAATATCTCACTGAGAGCAACATTCCCATGGTTAATGTCCAACATCGCAACTTCTCCACCATCTGGGATTGAATAATGTCACACACTCGTAAAGGAACAAGCAGCGATGAAACAAACAACCGATCGACATCACACTAATGATGTTTTGAGTCGCCGGTGACAAAGTTTTTCTCAGGTCAACGAACATCAAACTCCATGGAGCCGACTCTTCAAAACTCAAACCTGGATGACTAGGACCATTTGAGATCGAGCGCATGCAAATCCCCACAGTTGCACGAGTCAAACTCCCTGACACTACGCACGTCCATCCAGTGTTTCATTTTAGGAGACTCAAGCACTACGAAGATCCCAGAGAGAACTTCCTCAATAGGGATGTCCCTCCCCCTCCTCTTATGCAAGTGGACAAGGGCACCGAGTACATCATTGATAACATCCTCGGCCATGGAGGATGTGTTAAAACAACATAATATGTTATGAAGTGACACAGCTACGACGCCAAGCATAACCGCTGGGAACCCTACAACAACCTCAGAGACATTGATCACCTCATCCATGGCTTTTTTCCGTCACCGGGCCACATCTATACGGGCGCCGGGATGTCACAACAAAAGGGGGGGATTCTTACATACCAAGCATTCACGAGTCCCCAATCTGTCGAGTGGGTATATCTGTCATTACACAAATAGCCCACCGTGTGACAAGACCCTGACATTCACTCTGATGGTTGAGGGCAATTCGGCTATGTGCCCTCGCCCTCTGACAAACCTTACCGAACTTTGCGACAACTCCGACCACTCTCGAGAATCTACATCAGAAGTATCACGATGTTTCAGTCGACGTCTTGACACAAGGAGATATCTTGAGTTACAATGATGCATCTCGCATCTTCACCGTCGATCCTCGAAGTCCCCGGACTTCTCGGTGGAGCGTCTCAAATCCAACCACTCACAACGGGAGTCCACACGGGTCGCTCGACAGCCGACCGAAGTGTTATGTACCAGACGTACTCAAGTCCCAAATTTCCTCGAGTGGGCATTTCTGTTTTTATACAAACAGCCCATCGCGTTGCAAGAACCGTGACGACCAAGGGAAAACTGGCCAACTGCCTCGCCCTCAGTGGATATCATTGGACCTTCTGATAGCTTCGACTACTCTTGCAAACCCCACGAATAGAAGTATCACAACCTTTCAGTCGACTTCTTGACGCTTCACGACAAATCTTGATTTACAAAGATGTATCTTGCATCTTCACCGACAATTCTCAAAGACCCCCAAATTCTCGGCGAAACTTCTCAAATCCGACCACTCACGACGCAACTCCACACGCGTCGCTCGACAACCGACCAACGACCCCAACTTTATGACTACCACGTGAGGCAAGCAAGCGCAACCGACGATCAGCAATGGGTCTTCGGTGACGAGTTCGACGATCGAGGAGCAGAACGTGCCGATGCACATGAACCCTAAAGCGATAGCAATTGCTGGCGTTACAGGCTTTGCGGCAATGTGAACAACTTCCCAGCTTCGGCGACCAATCCAGTCATGGACCCGATGGCGATAAGCCAACTACCCCTACCAACAGCCTTGACAACGACAGTAGGGACGATAGGTGGCAATGGACTACAGGCGCAGATCAACGAGGAACTGGCAAATAGGATCTCCGCACTTGAAGGAATCAACCGCCACCTGCTCCAGCAACTCAATGTCGTGATGGAGGCTCTTTGCAGCACGAGCGTGCGTGAAGCGGTGCTTGTCGAGAGAAGTTACCAACTCGCGAGCGAATCCAAATTTTTTTCAGCTCCACCAAAACCGTTTGATCCTGCAAGCTCAAAAGGACCGACGGTTTTGATGTGACTGACGAGGTTGGAGGTGTACTCCGCCATTGCTGGGGTCAATGAAGATCAAAAGAAAATTGACCTCGAGGCCGCGCTTTTGTGTGGAAAGACGTTAAGTTGGTGGTCTAGGATAAAGACCATCTAATGGCAGGAAGATAGTGGTGGAGCATCATCGACGAATCACAATGCCCGTCTCACATCACCAACCGTAGGCATTCTACCCTTGGAGCAGATCAACCCACAGTGGCAAGACATGCTGATGTAACCAACCAAATGGAATGAATTTTCACGTGCGATACTTGCACGCTCTGGACAATTGAGCAAGAATTCTGACGTCCCGTACAATTTGTAGTGTCTACGTCAGCAGTCTAGCGTGGTGGAGAACAGGCGGAGATTCCACGAGATTATCCCCAAAGCAAACATAGCCCACAACGAACTCTGTTTCACTGCAACAACGGCCTCAAGCCAGATTTGCGGCGAGCAATCACTATTGTTGGAATCCAGAATACCTTGCCGCAGATGATTGCAGCAATAGAAAGGATTGATAGCACCGACTACAATGCTCGGATCCTGGAATCCTACGGCTGGCAACCTCCTAACCACAATTATCATGGAAATGGAAAAAAACCAGTCAACGGACTCCTCGACTCCGATGGAATTGGACGCCGTTGACCAGAGGGATACACAAACTTGCTACAAATGCAAAAAAGTCAGACACGTTGCTCGAACTTATCGGAGTTAGCAGCAGGCCAGAAAGGGGGGGAAGTCGTAGAAAAGCAAGTCGCGAAACGGCAAAGGAGTAAAAGGCATAACTCTTGTCAGTGACGAACGATCTTTGCCAGACGATCGCCAATCTGAACTGCCCCTATCATCGCAGAGGGTTCCTGAGATCACAAAGTTTGACAAGGGATACGAGGACGACCAACAGGCGATACTACTAAAAGTTCAGCCTCGAGGATGTTGAAGTCGCAGAACGGTGCCGACACTACTACATGGAGGATCTTCTCACAGCTTCTTAAGCAACGACATGGTTTGTAAGTTGGGTTTGTAGACCAAACCATGAGTTTTTGAAGGAAAAACCGTTGATGGGAGACTACAGATACAGAGACTTTGAGAACCACTACGCCTACAAGTGGGAGATTTACGGATGTAACGGTCTGGACGTCTTGTCCAATGAGCGATCACAAGGTTATCCTCAGACAAGATTTCCTGTACTGGCACAATTCGCACGTCGACTGGAATAGCAGCGGCATCTACATGGAGATTGACGACGCCAAACGAAAACTTCCACGTGCGAGATGGAAAGCGACAGCGGAAGCAACAGAGGAAGCCGTGGAAGCCAAAAAGTGGCAACTGGTGTAGCCGATACCGCTCAACATGGCCAAGCATTGTATATGACAAAGAGCTTGTGTGTGGCTCATACATCTTGAGCCAATGGGAGAAACCGGTATGGCAGTAGCTGACTCATCATCCTCATCAGCCTTGACAAAGTTCGCAATGGTACCCAAAGAATTCGCACCGCTCATCGAGGAATTTGCAAAAGTCTTCCTTGATGAACTATTGAAAACCTTACCTCCTTGGCGAGACATTGACCATCGTATCGAACTGAATTCCGGCAGCAGACCTACCGTCTGAGGGACCTCAAGCGATTGTTCACATGTGGATACAACCAGCACAACGGATATGATAAAATCAAACTCTGGTTCAATGTACCCTACTGGCGACAATACTGTAGTCGACAAGTGGTCGTTCCCTTGAAGGAAAAACTTCCCTAAATGTTGCTCGAAGACTGCCACGACACCGGTATAGGTGGACACGTCAGACAGGAAAAGACGTTGAAGAAGCTGGCGAAAAACAATTGGTGGGACAAGATGCAATCCAACGTGGCCAATTTCTTTAAAACCTACGACATATGTCAGCGACAGAATTCTCGTCGCACGAGGCCACACGGACTTTTCCAGCCACTCCCTGTTTTGACGGAACCATGGGTAGACATCTCAATGGACTTCGTCAGTAGATTACCGGTCACACCCGGGGGATATGACGCAATCCTCATGGTTGTCGTCAGATTTTCTAAAATGTCCCACTTCATCCCGACAACAAACACCATCATCGCCGAGGGATCAACACGACTGTTTCTAAATAACATTGTATGGATGCACGGCGTACCGAGAACCATCACGAGCAATAGAGACGGTCGACTCACCAGCCATTTTTGGCACAAACGGATGACTCGCTACGGTAGAAGAATTCAACTATGAACGGCGTTTCATCCTCAAACCAACCATCAAACCAATCAGACAAAACAGATGCTCAAAGAATTTCTCCAAACAATATGCGATTCTCATGGGACAGATTGGGCGCAAAAACTCTTGACCGCCAAAAACGCGTATAACTCGACAGTTTTAACCGCAATACGTAAAACTCCATTTGAGGTGGTGTATGGTGTTGGTTTTCACGCATATCTCATTGTACTTCGTTGTGTCCCTTAGGCTTGTACACATCGGTGTGTAGATGACTGACGGTGAGACGCGACACTCGTGGAGTGTCGTCTGGTGGAGTCGATGCACGTTGAGGCCCACACACAGTTTGCTGGAGCCTCCTCCTCTCTTCTACGTGCTCAGCTCCATTGTCGGACCTCCTCGGCAGTCATGCCGCCAGCAGTTCCTGTCACTGCTTTTGCTTTCTACGCACGTCATGTACTGTGTTTGACTGCACTGTTGCATTCCCAACGCTCTATTATGCATAGCATCCAAGTTTCATGACTTTTGGGCATTGTTGGTACCGAGGACTAGAGTAGAAGCCGCCACAATCAACTGCCATTTTTCTAGCTGATTCTGACCGCACGGCTGCGTTGGTAGCATGTGTGTTATGGTATGGTCCAGTATTGAGGCAAAACGGATGACGCCTGGGTTTTGGGCTGTCGGCCGCCTTGCAGGGCTCGCCGATAAAACCCGCTTTCCTGAAAGTAGAGCTATTTTCTGATTGGCTGGTGAACTAAGTAACAAGCTCTATAGAGCTGGGGGAGGCTAGATCTTGGAGGAGTCTCCCATTGTGTCTCATTCTCAGTTCTTAATCAGTCATTACCTATTTTAAGCTGTTGTCTGGTGCTAATTGTGGCGCACGCAGTTCTGAGCAACAAAACCAGAGCTCTCTGACTTAGGCTCTGGTACAACAAACCGAGGGGGCAGTGAAAGCAACGAGCATGGGTTGCCACACGTTGCATCAACAACGCTGTTGCCCCAACCTGCTGCATTAGGTAGTTTAAGCTTGGTATTAGAGCCAGAACACAGCAGAAGCCCCTGAATATCTGCTTACAGGATCAGTCAATGCCGGCGGTCCCTTGAACGCACCCGCGTAGGGGAGATGCTGTTGGATTGTTTTGTATAGCGTTGACCTGCCGGGTGGCGTCTTCAAAATGCTTCAGACACGGGGGAAATGCTGCCATTTTTTTTGGCAAAACTGACCCCATGACAGTGGTAGCATGGGTGGACACGTGGCCGGCACGACCAATCGATGCTGAAGTGGCGTCGATGCACGTGGCGACGACTCGAGGACAAGAAAGTGACGCTGCTGCTGTGAGCACGGCAACAGCAGTGGCAGTACGCAGCTTGCAGCTAGCAGTAGTAGTAAGTAGTAGCAGCACACAGTAGCAGCAGTAGTAGCAAGCAGCAGCAACAGCAATGGGCAGCATCAGCACGGAGGTAGCAACTAGCCGGAGCAGCAAACAGTAGCAGTAGCAGCTTCTTCGTTGTAGAAGCAACAGGAAGAAGAAGGAGCACTACGGGGCAATAGCTAGCAACAACCACCAGCAGCCAGTAGTAGGAGGTGCAGCAATGGCAAGAAGCAACAACCGCAACAGGTGCTCGTAGCCTGTTGCTCGCAACAAGAAGTGAACTGCGAGTAGAGAGCTCGCAGCTCATGGTAACAAACAAAAAAGAAAAGAAAAGAAAAAGACACAAAAAAAAATCCCCCATCTCGCAGGGGGCCGTCCAACAGCTGTATCAGCCACCACAGTCGCGAAATCAGCCACATCAACTGCACCAGTACGCAGCAGCTCTACAACAGCAGTAGCAGGGGTAGCTTACCAGCTGCTGCAACAACAGCCGCAACAATCGTAGAAACAGAAATAGCAGCAGTCGCAACTATAGTAGCACCAGCAGTAGCTGCTGCTACAACAACAGCTACAATAGCAGCACTAGATGCTGTAGCAGACTAGCAGCAGCAGCTGCAACAGCAGCAGCAACTCTACACCTGATGCAGCAGCGACTACAGGAATAGCCGCTGTTGACGTTAGCCATCGTCGGTTGACATCACTGTTGACGTAACTGTTGACATCAAGAAGAACAAAAAATAAAAATTAACAATAGCAACCTTGGAGATAACGCAACAAAAGCTATTGACGTCAACCATCCTCGATTGACGTCATTGCTGACATCACTACTCACATCAGCAGCACACAAAAAAAAACCCCAAGAGAGCCACCATGACCGACAATGAGGAGGGGTCCTCTTGCGCTGGAGGAACCCCCTCCCTGTAGCACCCGCAGCACTTGCAATAGCAATAGTAGCAACAGCAACTAATGCCGCTACAACACCCTACCTGAAGAAGCCTATGGAGCAGATAGAGCCATCCGATGTTTGTGTCCCTGTTGTACCTGTGCGCCCTGCAAGACCAGGCGCTAGTTGGTCTTGGAAGCGTG
>SZWC01009014.1:68718-111499 GCA_023375785.1 Penium margaritaceum | reverse complement strand
GAGAGAACCAACAGCAGCAGCACAACACGGACCTCAAGCTTGGCCTTGGATATGGTCTTGCACGCATGGCGCTCGCCAGTGCTCAGTTTCTCCGCCACGTAGATGACGCCAAAGTTGCCGCGCCCCAGCTCCTTCTCCGCCACCCGGTAGTGCTCGCGAATGTCGCGGAACGGCCTCTGCAGCACACACGCCATGGACGGGTGGTACACCTGCGGCGGCATCGCCCCCATCTCCCCTCCCCGGTAGTAGTCGCTCACGTTGGGCGTGCGCACCGGCGCGCCCACAAACGGACCCCGGCCCTCCACCTTGGGCGACTGCCACGACTGCTTGAAAGGCTGGAATTGGCCCTGGAGCTCCCCGAGCCTCAAGCGATCCAGCTCCTGCTGTGCCGCCATGGTGGCTGGGCTGCCCGCCAGGCTCCCGCCCCCTGGGCTGGCTGGCACGCTGCCCATGCCGGCCCTTGGGCTGGGGCCATACACCTGGCGGGGACTTGTGTACGGGCTTCCGTAAGGGCTTGCACCTGCCCGGCTGGGAATGTTGAGCCCCGGGAGACCCCCTCGTGGGGGAGAGGGGCCCTTTGTCTTCATTGCTCCACCGCCGCCACCGCCCTCCACAGAATCAAACCGCGGCTGCGGACTGCCGGATGGTGACAGCCACAGCCCCCCGCCTCCTCCCCCGCCCCCTACACCATTAGCCCGGCTCGGGGTGTTCCCCCCGCTGCCGCCGCCGCCGCCGCCGCCCCCACCCGCGGTTCGGTATGGCGAGAGTGGGAGGATGGGGGAGCGCGGAGGAGTGGCCATCATTGGGGACCGAGGGGGAGTGGACATCCCGGGAGTGGTGCGCCCCCCCCCAGGCAGTGGGGACACCTGCAGCGAGCTCTTCCTGAGCCCTGTTACGCTGAGTGCGCCAATCTGTGCTTGGTCCCTGTTCCTGTGCCGCCTGCTCCAGATGCCACCCTCCTCCACCTCGCCACCACCACCACCACTGCCACCGGGACCGCCGGCGTTGCCCATTGCTGCCATCCCTTCGTTCCCCCTGCCGCCCGGCACATCTTCAGACTCGCTTTCTGACGTGCCACACCGTAAATCTACACCACCTGCTGCACCCCCACCGGGACTCCCAGACCGCCTGTCTCCCCCTCCCCCTCCTGCTGCCGCCCCTCCCCCTGTGTGCCCCTTCATCAAATCCGCCTTGCCAACGGCTCTGGGAACCCCAGCACCCTGTCCGATCGAGTTCATGCCCTCTCGCGCGCGGTACTGTGCGCCAGGCGCCGGCAGGCGTGGGCCCCCCATCGCATAGTTTGCAGCGCTGAGCCTGCCGGTGTGCCCCGCATCCCCACCGGACGTCTCTTCCCCCAGAGCGTCGAGGCTCGCAAGGAGGAAGTCTTCGGAGCGGATGCGTCTGTGGCGCGCCGCGTTGGGCTTGGGCGGCCGGGACACCTCGGGTTGCCGCGGCTGGAGAGGCGGCAGCAGCGGCGCGGATCCATCGCCGACACCAAATCCCCCGCCGCCAAAGCCGCCGCCCGAAGCAGCACCCGTCGCGCCGGCGAACTTCTGCTGGCTCCCAAACGCGGCGGCGGACGTGGGCGACATGGCGTGGCCGCCTGCGTCCGCAGCGCGGCCGCCGCTTCCCCTCAGCGGGCTCAGACTGCTGCCCTGCTCCGTGTTGTGAGGGCCCATTTGGTTACCGTTGCTCCTGAAGGCCCCCGGCCTCCGGCCAGGTCCCGGCGATCGCGGGCTCTGTGAGCTCGGCTGTCGCGGGCTGTGCTTTGCGGGTCCGCTGCTCTCGGAAAGCCCCATGTGCTGGTGGTCCGACTGCAAGTCGCCGCCGAGCATTGTGGGGAACAGGTCCTCATCGTCGTCCGACACCGGCGCACCTCGGGAGCGCCCTCGAGCGCGTCCGTACGGGCTGCCCGCTCCGCCCCTCGCCATGCTCTCCTCCATGATGGGGTGGATGGGGGACTCCGCGGAGCCCGTGACATGGCTCAGCCTCGACTTGGGGAGGCCGTACGATTGGTCACCTCCCCCAAAGAAACCGCCGTCGGACTGGCTGCGACGATGCCGAGAGGAGCGAGGGGTAGGGGCGACGGGGGCAGGAGGGTACAGGTCCACGTTGTGGGAGTTGGCTGCAGAGGAGGATGAAGACGAGGAGGAAGGAGGAGGGAGGCCGCTGCTGACAGGCCCATCGTACGCGGAAGACTGCCCGCGTCGCATTGTGTTCTTGAATGAGGTCAGGAACCAGACCTTGGGAGGCAGGGAAGGGAGCCGGGGGGGGGGGAGGGTGGATCTCCCACTACTTACCGACAATCAAATGCAGCACACAACCAGGAGTTTGGGAGTGCAGTAAGAGACAGCACATTGGTCCCAAAACAGGGGGCGCACGACATAACGGCATGTAGGGCACGAGGCTGTAAGCTGTTGCCGATGTGATGCAGATGCTGCTGCGTGTGGTGAGGGAGACGAGTGCNGCGAGTGCTGCTGCTGCTTCTGTTCCTCCTGCTCCTGCTACTCTTGCGCCTGCTGCTGCCGCTGCTGCTGCTGCTGCGCTTGCTGCAACTGCTCCTGCTACTGCTACTGCCGCTGTCCTAGCTGATGTTGCTGCTACCGCCGATGCAGCTCACGAGCCCTGAATCGCGGTACTATCCCACGAGGTCGTGCGTGTGAACGTAGCGCATGCACACGCGCACACAGTCTACACTCTCTGCAATGCAGCGCGGAGGACGTGGACAAGCACATGCATTTGCACGTGCCCGTCCAGGCAATGGGTGCTTTGTGCCAGTTTGCCGACTTTGGACCGTCACGACATGGTCTTGTGGCGCGCGTCTAGAGATGCGGACGTGGTGGGCTTGTGTGCGTGCAGAAGGGAAAACGATGTCAAGTCACGGCCGGCCTGCACCAGCGTCCCGAACATTGCATCGCCAGCGTCTCGGTGCGCAGTGAAGCGCAGTGCCGTGCGTTGCCGATTGCGGAGGCACGCTTCTGCAGTGCAAAGCGTTGGGCGACGGTGGACAGGCTGCTCGAGGAATTAGCTCTGGTCGCAGCACGAGTTGCTGGTCAAGAATGAGCGCACTGTGCCGAGGGAGACGATCACGTAGCACGAGTGCCTCTCAGCCCCTCTCCCGTCTGCACATCACGGCATGGCGCAGGGAGGCGCGCGGCCGTAACAAGTTGGTCGAGATGAGAAGCGATGGAGGAGAGTGGCGTGGACAGACTTCTGTTGGTTGGCAAAGGACGACGAAGGCATCAGGCCGCCTTCGCGAACAGTGGCCAGCCATTGTGGTCCGCGGCGCTTGAAGCAGGAGGGAGTCGAGGGGCCCGAGTCTCGCAAACATTGTCCAGATTGTCGCACGATAGGGCGAACCCTTGTTCTTACTGGCAAAAGTCAGCGATCCTGGCCGTTCCTCGTTTATCTAACCGTCGGTTACTCTCATAATTTGGTTTCCCTACATACTTTTCGGGGACTTCCCCGCATATATTTTCTATATCCTGTTCTCCGGATGGTCTTTGCCCTCTGGTCTGCCTCCCAGAAGCGGCCAGTCTGGAATTGTCACAACGGACCATGGAAATGGTGGTCCAAGAGCTTGAAACCTGAAGGGAAAAAAAACTCAGTCCAGCAAGAAAGTCCATAGATGCCGGGGAGGTATCCTCACCCCAACATATGGGGCCGGCGGATAGACACCAAAAGCAAGCGACCTCGAAGACTGCCCGATGACCTCAGGCCAGCTTGCACCTCGTCTCAAACGGCACGATGGTCGTGCAAGGGTGCAGTGCAGAGCAGAGTGTTCCCAGAATTTGGAATCTGGCTGAACTCGCGCGCTAGAAGCACTCGCTGAATTGTCCACCAGCGAGGCGCTACAGTAATTACCCGCTAAAATTCCATGAACTTCCACCGTCTCGCTGGACATGTCTTTCCTCACCGCAACATAAAATTTTCAACTAAACCCATTAAAGAACTTTTTATTTGGACCCATAGGATTATTGTGGGGTTGTGGGTTCTACAAACGTTTGGTGGATTTCCAGGCCTTTAGATTACTTATAGAAAAATATTCTTCAACACAACTAAACAATTGTCTAGATTTGGATAGTCCTTTTTATGATTTGTTATTGTTTCTTGACAAAAGTAACAAATGAATTTTTGACAAAGCCTAATGCAAACATGGAAAATCAAATTTCAAGAGACATGTGTTGAACATGCTTTCTCACACCCTCTACCAGAGTTTGGATGACGAGAATGGAAGAATCTCCAAGGTGGTGTGTTGTCCCCTCCGTACTTCCGAGCCTTGTGCCACCATGAACCAAGCTCGTTCTTCACAAATAGAACGATCTTTACAACTCGTTCTGAAAGGAATCTCCTGACATTCGCCACACAGGTTAGGCTTAATTATGCGCTAAGTTTGATCCGAAGGGTGATCAATTTCCATAAAATAATTGTTATTGGTGTGGTAAATTTCAACTCAAAAGCCTTCTTAAATGATCAAAAACATTTCAAAACACCTTATGTATAGCTACGACAGGCCTATTTCCATGTCTTTTCTCTTTCCCAAAGATAGGCTATGGTACAAGGCAGACATTTACGCTCAGAAAATGATGTTTTCAACCATAGTCCTGGTTTGACCTTCAGTTTGCAACTTAAGAAGTCCAGATCACACTCGGATAGAGATATCTCCCTCTTTTCCAAGTCGAAAACATTACCCAGTTATATGCATAGGGGGTTCTGTCATTTTGGCGCGAGGATCGAGCACAGTTCTCAAGTGTCACGCCGCAATGACCGGTAGGGGAGTATACCGAGGCTGCTTTCATTTTATTCCCTAATGTCCGAATTCCGAACTCTAAGTAGAGAACGACTCAGTCGCCTTAATACCCCCCGTTTTACGATAGAGACCTGCTATCTTGTCGCCCTCCGTGATGTCGTTGTTGCCACCACAGAAGTAGCTCATGTTCTCAAAGATCCGTTCGGAAACAGCACAGCCACAAAACGTTCTAGGAACTTTAGGAACTAACCAGCCTTGTGTGTGGTGGGAGCCGATGCATAATGAACGTGGAATGGCGTGTGCGCGGCATCATCTGGAGGACATAACGGTGGGCAAATTTGGCTGCTGGTATGAGGCCGTGATTTCGGGCCCGTCAGTACTTTTGCGATCTCGCATTGTTTATTTTTTGCCTCTTATGTCGTCCAGTTTTCTCGCAACTGAGCTCCCTACCACCGGGTCGTACTCGGCTCTTCACACGTTGCAGCTCACGAAGTATATTCACTGTCGACACGGTAGTAGCGTGACCGAGCATCAACATATCATGTGGAGTTCGTAAGATTTGGGAGGCGCAAACCTTTAATGAACAGAGCTGACACATGCCACATTAATGAGCCAGCCAGTAACATTGAGGATGATGTCGCCGTTGCGTCAGATCAGGTGGCGGGACTTGCTGCCGCCAGGTCATCAAGGGATCACTGCAGCTGGTAAAGCGCGAAGCACCACGGATTATCAGGATTCGAGAACTGGCGGAAGATCTGCATGGTGACTGAAGTGAGCCCTCGAAGCCGAGGCTGCCCGAAAACCGACGACGCCAGCTACATCCAGCAGCATGCGGTTCCAGCAGCGTCGATCGGAACTGACCACAAGTTGGAGCGTCGCATCATACAACGCCCACTAGAAGCTTAACAGGTCCTGAACCGTGTAGGCCGCGGCTGGGAAAGATTGAGTGGCACCATGAGTGTAGTTCACCCACGATTTCACCCAACCACTCTCAACGGACCTCATCCACGGATGGATTTGGGTGCGCGGATGGGACGGGGGTGACGGACAGCGTCCTACGGCATGGTTCTTATTGGGGCGAAATAGCCCGTAAGTCGAAGCGCCTGAAGGAATGATCGCGCCATCTCCACAAGTGGAATCTTATTCATTCCATATCCTGCACTTGAAACAATTAATAGAGGCATCCGACCATGCGCCACTGATCGAGCATAGTGAGGAGGGTCATTGTCACTTGATCACGACCCTTGCTCCCTCACAAGATCACGATCAGAAAATGACCTTCATTTCGTTTTTCTGCTTGCAAACCCCTTATGACGATTTAGGATTTTGTTTCCTTGCACAACCGGAGCCCACAGAAAACATAGAACCCTACATCGTAAGACAAGGTTTGCAAGTCAAAAAAGGGGTCATTGCTAGATCACGGTCGAGAAAAAAATCCCATTTCAAATTTTTGGTTCAATTTTTTATGGCACCACTCCTTGTTTGCAAGGAAAACACTATTGTCTTTTACGTGATTTCTTGGTCCTGAATAAACTATGGGGTGTAACATAACTTCACGCCTGATTTTGCATTTTTTCCCGTTTCCTAAATCCTAATAAATAACTCTACGTTGTAGCTTGAATTTTGTTTTTCAATACGCTACTTTGGAGGTTTTTTTAGCCGAGAGTCATTGTTTTCGACTCCGTGCCATGTGCAAACTACTCGCCTACCAAGTTCGTGTGCGTCTCTTGCTTGTATGCCATCAACAGGTGACTCACAAGCTAAATTCTTCATTTCTTGCTACGCTGCCAAAGGTGGACAGCTCGTGCTACCGGGTTTTTTTGGCGAGTGTGGGTGTCGCGCAACACAACTCGGCCGGACGAATTGTTTTTACGTTTTTGAAATGGGTTGTCCGACCTAAGGACCCTGGTCAGTCATCCGGCTCAACTACAAGGTTATTTACTCTCGTTTGTCAACCATGGGGCCATGGCGGACGATCTTGCCAACAATGGAGCCCTGTCGGCCAATCTCAGCGGCGAGGGGGCCCTTCGGTTCTTTCCTTTGAGTCAAAACATCGCCACATTGTAGAGGTAATTCCTGCAAACTCCGCAAGCGCCATGCCTCTCGTTTGTTCCATGTATTCGCACACAAGATTTCATGATCACAAGGACCAAAAAGCTATTTGCTGGACAGTTAGGTGGTTTCGAATGAGGTTCGAAGAACATATCCCTTTGTACACTTGCGTTTGTAAAAGAGGTGTGGGTTTCCATGAAATGTTGGACAACCTTTCATTGTGGGGTTCGGCCATCCCACTGAGTAGTGTTGAGTGATTCCGTCGTAAGCAGGCAGTCATTGACTGGTAGTGACACCAGCCATCTCGAATCGCAAAACAAGGTAGTGAGCCCTCGCATCGATCGCCGTCCAAATGCGGGCCTCGGCGTTGATGCCTCAAGAAAGAGGCTCCTCCCATAGGGAGTAGGGACAAACTCAAGCTCTTAGGCCGATCTGTACTTTTTAAAAACACCGAATGTTTTTTTCAACAAGTATACCACAAGCACATTACACGCCAACAAAAATAGTAACAAAACTACACAATGTTGCAGCATTTGACCCAACCCTGAATTGAATTCAAAGTTGCAGATTTTAGTTTTTGCATGTGCATCCGATGGGCCCCGCTACCGCATCACCTAGTAGATTCCCTTTCAATGCATGGGATGTCTTGCCCACACCACGCTAACCCCTTCCTTTAAAAACCGAAAACACATCAAAAGAAGGGTTTGGAATTGTTCGATGATCCATCAACATTCCAACGCTACATTTTGGGCATCAACGACATATTGCTACTCATTGCTTTTCTTCAACAGGTGAATGTATCAAATTAAAACTAAAAACATGTTGGATATTCCATTGCCACATATCGATGTGAGAAGGGGCATCTCAGTGCAGCGATGATTGCATGGTTGCATGGAGTGTGTCTGGGAGATAAGTCCGGAAAAATAAAAAAACTTTCGAGCTTACACGTTTCGGCCACGGGGCCTTCATCAGCGCTCAAGTGAAATGACAGAACGGACATGCACGTTTTATCGTGCAAGAGGAGACGCACACCAAAAGAAAGCATAAGAGAGTGCGGTGGCTGTCCTATGGGTGACCACCTAGCCTATTTTCTAAGCCTAGCGGACATGAGATAGGACCTCATTTTCCTAGGCAGTTTCCAAGCCACGACAACCCTAGAGTTGAACACGATATAATTCAAACGTCGAAGGCGAGTGGAAAATCGCCTAAGACATTTACCCAAGTGAAGACTCTCTGAACGTGGGTTCATTATATTTTTCATCACCAAGGTTCGACCTTTGGCTAGAGACGTGCTGGCAGACGTAGATCGCTTGAGATCTTTTATCTTCTCTACTCGTTGAGTGTGCCGCACCTGTGAAAAGAGAGAAAGAAGAAACCACTCGAGATAACCACGCGCTCTTAGCCAAATCCAAGATAGGCTCTTGATCTTGGCAAAGTCCAGGGACGATGTTGTCCGAAGAAGGTAGCGACATAGTTCCGCAAGAATGAAAGTTCTCAGACAGCTCCTAGTGTGATAGCTAGTGAAGGGAAGATACAAGTAACTATTCAACTGTTTCTGGTATGTTTCCATATCAAGAGTTTGATGAAACTTGAACCTTTTACCTTTGAAGAGCTATAGGTCCAAAAAGTCAACCGTTGAGGATGAAATCTTCCTAGTCAACTTGATGTCGAGTTCTAGACTGTTGAAGGTAGTGAAGAAGGATTATAGGCTCTCTTGACTCCCTGACCAAAGAATGAGCCCATCATCAATGTAATGCCGATGCAACAAGGGCACGGTGTCAGTGATATGGAGCAGTTCCTCGTCTAGACAACTCATAAACAGGGCAGCCAAAGCAAGGGCGACTAGAGTGCCCATTGCTGTGCCTTTTATCTGATGATAAGTTGTTCCTTGAAACTCAACATACGAGTTGTGAAGCACCCATGAGAGGAGTTGCATGATAGCAGGTGTACGTGGATGATGAGCTAGGAGGAGGAGTTGTTCGATGGTGTTGAGAGCCTTAGAGATGGGGATGCTGGGGTAGAGAGAGATGACATCATAGGTGTCAAGGAGAACCTCCTGTGGTAGAATCCTATCATGAAGGTCAGTCAAGAGAGAGAGATGCTGTCCTTGAGGTAGGTTGGTTGTCTGGCGACGAGCGGTTGCAGTTCTTCATCTAACCACCTAGAGACGTTGGAATTGATCTAATCGTAGCAGGCGGCAATGGGACGACCCACTGGTGGGTTCTTGTGCACCTTGATGATGTAGTAGAGTGCTGCTGGTCGCTAGCCGGTAGGAGGTTTTTTAAGAAAGAATTTCCAATGAGAGGATGAGAGAAGATCGGAGCTGTCAGTGAGCTCCTTGATGTGCAGAAGTTGTGCGTCAACCTCATCTACATTGTAAGGGCGTACCATGTAGGTAGATTTGTGTTGTAGATGAGTTAGAAAGAAACGGATGTGCTGCTCGCTGTCCAAAACAACCAGGCCAAGATTCTTGTCTGCTGCCTTAATCACAATGCCTTTGTCTTGACGAAGTAGTTTTAGGGCAGACGAGAGATGGCTTGGAAGTGCCTTTCTCCTCGCTGGACTATAATACTAAAAGAAAGAGGCAACTTGAGACATGAGTCTCTCAAATTCCTTCGCCACAGATCATGGAGCTGGTGGTGGTTTCCACGTCGGGTTTGGGACATAGAGCCTTGGAACCGCTTTGTGTAGAGTCTTCGTAAAATGCCATGCCAGTCTTATTCGACGAAAGAAAGAGCGAAAGGAAGGCAAGAGCTCTGTAAAGGAGAGTGGCTTTGGCCTGAACACGAAGTTCAAGCCGAGCCCAAGAAGAGAGATTTGATCATGGGAGAGGGTCCTAGACCACAGATTGTGCACCCCCCGGTTTGTCATTCTGTTGTCTAGTGCCGAGGGGGTCATTTCACCAAACATCACAAGGGCCAAATCATGCACGGGGAGGTTTAACAGTTTGTGCCGCTTACGCGGCCTGAAGCGTTTTTTGCCTTCCCCTTGCGTTTGAATCTCTTGGTCTTGTTCTTGGTTGTAAGCTTCGGCTTCTTGGTACTCCCCTTGGTCTTGTTGGTCTTCGTCGTTGTCTTCGTCTTCTTTGCCTTGGTCTTGTTCTTGTTTGTTGGTGCAGTTGGCTTGGGGATAGTCGTGGTGGTTGTGGGCTTGGGGTTCTTGACCGCTTTGCTCACGGCCTGCACCATGGCTTGGTTGAGTTTCTAGGCCACTAATTCTTCCACAAGCTCGCGGATGCCTAGATCAAACCCATCCGGAATTCGGTGAGTACATGGTCATATCCCGATTTTGATGTCCTACTGGCAAATGCAATGTAAAAATGTGGTGACATTTATGGGTAATGGTTTGCCATCACAAACATGGGCAAAAGCTACCGGTTTCCTCCATAATGGACAAACCTACCTAAAATAATAAGGTTCCACCGCATGCGGGATGGATACATACCCCTCGTTTAGGAAAGTAAGCGTGACCCCCCCCCTTGTTGGAAAAGGGGTCATTCGGCTCAATTTCAGGTCCACAAGAGCAAGTTCTTGGAAACTACCACATACCTTCTCCGATCGTCAATCCGTCTTCACCATTGTAAAGTTCAGGTGGCAAATTCTTTGTGGACTAATTTTGAGGCCGATGCAACACTCGGATTGGGAGATATGGATTTTCAAAGTTTCCGGGGTCATGGATTGTCGATGTCTAGATGACCATGGGCGATGGCTCCATGCCTTAGCATAAGAAGAAAAAAAAGGCAAGAGGTCTAGGGTAAAGACCTGATGGGATAAATATCAAAAAAGGTCCTAGATTCTTGGGTTTCCTTGTCAGAGTGTGCTGACTAGGAAAAAGGTACCTCTCCTTCCTTTTTAGGTGAGGTGAGATCCTTGTGTGCTAGCCATGGACACATGCCGATTCTCCCCGGGATTGTGGGTTATGTGACCACTAAGAGTGTGCCATGAGAGAATTCTCTAGTTGTCTAAGTCGTGTGTGAGTGGTCGGCCTGATTGCTAGGCTGATTTCCTCACTTCTGTGAGATTATGGACTCTAGTGTGTGAGCCTTAGCCTCCACGGCTAAGTGGTATGGCTTGTGAGAGGGCTGAATGGCCCAAGCTTTAACTCTATATGTACTCCATGATTTTGAGTGAATCAAAAACCATTTTTCACCACATTTGATGCCCTTTCAGTCCCACATGCTTGTTTCTCAAAGGCTCCCTCTCTCCTCCAGCTCCAACACTTGGTATCAGAGCCATGTTTTGCCACTTTTAGCCAGCACGGGTCGTCACTTTGAGAGTCACAGGTTATTGATCAACATCCACTAAATATTACAGTCAACCACGAAATCTTCAAGTTCAAAAGACAAGCTTTCCAACGAGCCCAAGATTGCAAAGATTGAACGGTTGGATTGAGAGATGAATTCAAAATGAGGTCGACCAGGGCTACACTCTTCTCTGTGAGTAAGACTGTCGCCTCATGATGACCATAACTCTCTCATTTCTTTGCTACAAATTCCTCTGAGGGGGTAGCTAACGGGAAAAAGAATCTTACGAGGGGTGCTTATGTTTGCAAAATCAATGGGGGTAATTAGAACAGGCTTTGAGGATGCAAAGTTGGTCTTCAAGAACAGCGAGGAACTCTCCCCATTCGATTTTTTGTGAGAGAAGCTATACACAACAAAAAGACACACCAGTGACAGCCGCAACATGCTCACCGCCGAGTAAACCCCAAAAACAATTGGGGGTGATCGTTACAAACGATTCGACTCGCAACTTCTTTTTCCTAGTTGTTCGGTCACAAAACGTATTTACTATCCGTAGCTGCGATCTCCGAGCACTAGTTCATCCTTTTATCCACGACGATGTACATAACTCTAATTCATCGTCAAACCAGTAGATAAGATATTTCTTCACATGATAATGTTTCGAGGATAATCTTGGGTCTATAGTGTTCTATGGAAACATTTCACAGGTAAACTTAAGCCCAATCTAGGTCAAGTCAATACAAATATTTGCATCATAAAAATGAAACATTTGAGGCATTTCATTGAGTATTTGTAACAATTTGAATCTAATAAAAACAAAAAAACGACTTATCTTTATTCCATTCCATGAAAAAGTTACTCTTCTAAGTTTTTTTGTAAACTTAGAGATTTTTTAAACAAACACAGAATTACTATTAAAGAAATTCAAAGCATAGAAATTATATCCATTATGAAAAAATGTAATAATAAATACGAGAAATCACAAATCGTGACTTAATTAAGAGGAATAATTAGTAAATAAAAACTTGCATCCTTTCAAAACTAAATTTTCTATACTAGGAAGTACATCCAACTAATATACAAGGCAACAACACAACCCATGGACATTCCCTTCCATCTTATGTCAAGGATGAGAATTTTGTGATCATTGATAGAAAAACTTAAGGGTTTAACCTTGATTAATCGAAAATTTTAAATCATCAAAATTTAGCATTAATTGAATCCTTTAAGAAAGTTTTTCTTATGAAAGAAATATTATGTTCTTATGGTCAAATAATTTCAGTTTTTCAACTACTTCTTTTTACTAGTGGAACCATGTGCATGCATCAACTCCTTATTAAGTTATGAGGAACCCATAGAATGTTTTATCATAAATGCTTTATGATCAGTGTTATGGGACGATGTTTCCCGTAAAAATACCACAAAAAACGTTTTCAACATATGAAATCCTTCAGACACAAATTAATTCTGGAAAAGATCATTTCGGTATTATGTTAAAAAAATCTCCATGGATGGGAAATGAAATTAATTTTAACTTTTTGAAATAATTAGAACATTAAAATCTTCCATTAACAAAACTATTCATGTGAAATCCTTCTTTGGGAAAACAGTACATTTTGAGCCCAAAGGTGATTTCTCATGCCTTCATTAATGAAACTTCCGTAACATGAATGATTCTTTTGGAAATGAAACCCGTAGAATTTCAAGTTTTACTCATTTTAACGATTTTTTCATGTTTTCCAATTATTTTTGCTCTTTTCATACATTATTCCGTTAACGTTTTTCAAAACATTTGTTGGAAATACAAATGAAATAATTGAAAAGAGTTGTCCCTTTGCTTCATATTTAAATATTCAATACATTCAAGAAGGTATTTTTATATAGTACTTCACGTGGGATTTACGGTATTCAAGTGATGTATGGGTTTGTCCATTCGCACTAATTCATTGTTATATTTTGTTTTTATTCATAAAGGTATAGTAGACCCATTTGAGTGTGAATTTTGGAGCCTTACATTTGATTCCCACTGATATGTGTTTGATTCAAAAACTAGATTCATGTGCCTTGTACCGAGTCCATGTTTTGACCATAGGCACAAACAAGTGGCAAGAAGAAGGAAAAGAGGAGGGTACCCATCTCCAACTATCCGCAGTTGAGGATTATCTGCTAATATTTTGCTCGCTATTTCTCTAGCTGTTTTTTCCCCTCATGGGCTCCACGTCCTTAAGTTGTGCGACGCGTGGTGTTGTCATTTTTGTCTCCATTTTGTCAACCATCGCATGCCGGATTTTCTCCTCTACAAAAACCTGATCGGGTGGGTTAGCGACAGGTCGATTCGACCAACTTCTACCTACCCCCGTCTAGTTTCCAAACATTAGCACCACCCGTACGATTCTTTTCCCGGTTAGCCACCCCCATCGATGACTTCGCTTCATTTCTTCGACAAATTTAAAAAGTAGCACATGCGAATAAAAGTTTTTTTCTTAAGCTTTCCATTGCTGCAAAACTATTTGCATTTCATTGGTACGTTTGGGAGAAACGCCGTTAACAAGCCGGCTGGTGTGAGCTCGAGTAGGAGCAGCAGCATACCCTGCTTTCAAAAGGGCATATCTCAAAAAAAACCCTGTTGATGACCCTGTCTTATGGGTTGATTTGAAAGGTTTTTAGCTGAGTTTTCCACTGAAGGGCTCATTTTTTCCAAGTTCCCAGTCTACCGGCCTCTACAATCCATTTTTTGTAAGACAAATCTTTTGTAGAAGTAACAGCGGAAGCAGGGGTAGCGCCGCCACTCAAGGGCAGCGTTGAGCACCACGAAAGCTCAAAATGGCAGTAGCAGGCGTGGTAACGGCAGCCCAACCCTTGGAGAGGCTGGAAGGACGCACCAACTTCACGTTTTGGAAGATCCGTACCTGCCTCCTATTGGAGTAGAGGGGCTTGTGGGAGGTGGTGAGCTACGACAAGCGCGCTCCGCCTCCACAGGCATAAGGCATCACCGTAGCGGGGAAGACGCCGTAGAAAGGTGCACCAGGTGCAAGTTCATCTACAACAGCAATAGCAGCATATGAGGAGTGGAAGAAGAAGGACAGGGAGGCCTATAGGTTGCTTGTCAACACCATCTCCAACCCGCATCTTCAGCACGTGAGTGACAAGGCTATTGCAAAAGAGGGGTGGGACACGCTGTGCAAGAAGCATGAGAGCAAGGATCTTGCATTCCTCATGCTTTTGGATGAGAAGATGATGGCATTCAAAATGCAAGGTGGCGAAGGGATGGAGGCATACTTCGACAGGGCAAAGGAGTTGGCAAAGCAATTGAAAGCGGCCGACAACCCTATGGAAGAACAGCGCTTCATCCTCCTCTTGTTGAGGAGACTCCTACTAAGCTATAACACGGTACAAGAGACGTTGGAGTGCCAGCCAACTCTTGACCTTGACTTCATCTGCACGCACCTAGTGTAGGTGGAACTGCGTTGAAATGCAGCAAAGCGCAATGGTGGCAACAATAGTGAAGCAACTTTTATGGCCATGGGCTGACGCAACCAGCAGTAGCAACAGTTCGGGCAGTTGAGAGGCAAGAAGAAAGGCAAATGCCACTACTGCCAGAAGGAAGGACGCTACAAAAAAGAGTGTTTCAACCTCAAAAGGGACCAGAAGGAGCAGCAAAAAAAGTAACAAAAGCAACAATCTCCACAACAGTAGTAGCAAAAGTTACAGCAGCGTCAACGGTAGCAGCAGTAGTCATCGAACTAGGCTAGAATACGCCATTCTGGCAAAATGAATGTGGCAAAGGAGGTGCGCGACCGCCTGTTCATGGCGAAGTCTGATATGTCATAGGTGGAGAAGGCAGATCTTGCATGGTACAAGGACTCAAGGTGTACCAAGAGTCCGACGCATCACAAGGAGTGGTTTACACAATTGCTCTCCATTCCCCCCCCCCCCCGATTGATTGCTTTGGGTGATGATCGGGTGGTGTATGCTGAGGGGATTGGAATTGTGGAGATGTGGTTGGAGACCCCGCGTGGCATTGAAGCGGGAGTGTTCCATGGCGTGCTGTATGTACGTGATGCTACGTTAAGCCTTCTCTTCGTGTCCTCTCTCACCAATAGAGGACTACGAGTCATCTTTGACGACGACTATGGCTACATCCTTGACAAGGAAATGAGAGAGGAGTTTGCCACGTCAGTGAAGGAATGCGACATGTACCGCCTGTTGGGGGCAACAAGATCCTGCGTGAGCAGAGTCTTGCAACGGTGGTGCAGGCCACAGATGGCAAAATCTGGCATGCACGCTACGGCCACATCAGAATGCGCACCTTGCAACAACTTCAAACGAAGCAGATGGTGCGTGTCTTGCCCACCATCTCTCACTTTGAGCAGTAGTTTTACATCCGCTGATTAGAGGGGAAGCAGCATCGCGAGGCGTTCTCTGAAGCAAGGGAGCGCGCGAAGGAGGTGCTGGAGCTGGTCCACACAGACTCGTGTGGCCCGATGCAGACCCAGAGCTTTGGAGGCTCTAGGTGTTTTCTCACCTTCATTGATGATTTTAGCTGTTACACTACTGTGTACTTCCTTTCCTCCAAGGACCATTGTTTTCACAGGTTGAAGGAGTTCAAGGCAATGGTCAAGAGCCTGACTGGCAAGAAGATCAAGGCGCTGCGCAGGGACCGTGGTAGAGAGTACCTGAGCAAGGAGTTCCATGACTACCTAGCAACAGCTGGCATCAAGGCATAGCGCACTACGCCATACTCATCGTAACAGAACGATGTAGGAGAACTTGCCAACTGCACCATCATTGAATCGGCGTGCTCCATGGTGCACGCGGCACAGCTGACCTATGACTTCTGGGCCAAAGCTATGAGCACCGCGGTCTACATCAAGAAACGTAGTCCAACCAAGGCCCTAGAGCAGATGAAGTTGTACAAGGCGTGGTTTGGTAAGAAGCCGAGCATGGGTCATCTTTGTGCATTTGGTTGCTTGGCGCACATGCATGTGCTCAAGGAGAAGCAGCAGAAATGGGATGTGAAGAGCGCACAAATGCTGATGATTGGTTATGACGTGGAAAGCAAGGCCTATCGCCTATACGAGAGGGATACTTGCCACATCACCATCTCTAGGGATGTCATCTTTAACAAGAGCAACGTCATTGGCACCAACATTGTTTGTGAGGAAGCAACAGAACCAGCAGGTGACGAGGAAGTGGGAGCAGATATCCTCCCTGACTTAGTCTCTCCTGACCCTTCCTCTACTATGACAGTGGGAGAACCACTCTTCTCTCCCATGTCTCATGCAACAGATATAGCAGCCTCATTGGCATAAGCAGAGGACAAAGATGCAACACCACCAGCAATAGTAATTGTGCCAGCAACACTACGCCAGCCCTCGACCAACGCTTCAACACCAGGTCGCAGAAACCCTCTTTGGGTGTGCTACAAGCCTGGTGAGCGCGGGCATTTCCGGATGCTCCAAAAACCACACGAGATGAACGTTGTAGTTGCAAGAGACTGTGATGAGCCGACGTCATACAAGGAGGCCATGGCTACACTAGCTGCAGCACATTGGGCGCAAGCTGTGCAGCAAGGGATACAGTTGTACCTTAACAACGATACGTGGGAGCTCATTGAGCGTCCACCTGGATGCAAGGTAATCAAGTGCAAGTGTGTTCAAGAAGAAGAGGAGCACATATGGCAACCTCGAAATGTACAAGGCGAGGCTCGTCACCAAGGGCTACTTGCAGCAGGAAGGCATCAACTACACTGAAATCTTTGCTCCTTTTGTAAATTTTGCCTCTGTGTGCACGCTCCTTTCTTATGCAACAGCTGAGGAATTTGAGATTCACCACATGGATGTCAAGACGGAATTCTTGAATGGTGACTTGGAGGAGGAGATCTACATGGAGCAGCCGGAGGGGTTCGTCATGGATGGCCAAGAGCACTTGGTTTGTAAGCCGTAGAAACCGCTATACGGCCTCAAGCAAGTGTTGTGTGCTTGGAACCAGAAATTGGATGCAGCGCTGTAGTGCATGGGGTTTGACCGCAGCAAGTGTGACTGCAACGCCTATTTTTGGCAGCATGGGCATAAGATCCTCATGATCATTGTTTATGTGGATGACATGCTCCTCCTTTCCAATAGCATGTCTACACTACAGGAGTTCAAGGAGGCCATGCAAGAGGGTTTCCAGATGTCTGATATCGGAGAGGCGTCATACTTCCTCGGCATTGAGAACAAGCATGACCGTAAATCACGCTCTATCTCGCCGTAGCAAAGCCGCTACATGAGGGATGTTTTGCAACGGTTTGGCATGGCAGAGGCCAAACCCATCGGCACGCCGCTGGAGACGCGGCAGTACCTCGTGAGCTTCAATGGAGAAGTAAATTTAATAAAGCGACAAAAGTACCAGAGCGCCTTTGGTAGTCTAATGTACCTGATGGTGAAAACTAGGCTAGACCTTGCATAGGCTGTGAGCGCTGTGAGCCAGCACATGGCAAACCCCGGACCTGAGCATTAAAAGGCAGTGAAGCGGATCTTCCGCTACCTTGCTGGAACCATCAACATCGTCATCACTTACAACAGCAACGACAACAGCATCATTGGCTACACAGACGCAGATTGGGCTTCAAACCTTGAGGAACGCAAGTCCATCTCTGGACATGTGCTCCTCCTAAATGGCGTGGCCATCAGTTGGTGCAGCAAGCGGCAGGTGGTTGTGGTCACCTCACGCACGGAAGCTAAGAACGTCTCTTTCAGCTTTGGAGCCAAGGAAGCAGTTTAGCTTCAGCGTCTCATGGCGGAGATGAGTGGGAGTGCAGTAGCTCGAGTTCATATGCGGGTCGACAACCAGAGCGCAATCGCACTCGCCAAGAATCCTGAGCACCATGCAAGCACCAAGCACATTGACATTGCATATCGTTTCATCAAGCACATGGTGCACGAGGGTGGTATCAAGCTGGATTTTACTCCAACCAGGAACCAAGTCGCTGATTTCTGCACCAAGCCAGTGGCCCATGAGAAGCAGCAGTTCTACATGAAGGCATGTGGACTCAGCCCACTCTGACTGCGGCAAAGTGGGAGATTGTTGGAAAATGGGCCATCCGGCTCAATTTTTGGTCCATATGAGCAAGATACAGGAAACTACCTGGTGCTTTCTCCGATCTTCAATCCATCTTCACCATTGAAAGGGTAGAAAACTATTTATGGTCCAAGTTTCAAGCCAATCCAATGGTCGGATTGGGATATATGAATATTCAAAGTTTCCGGGGTCATGGACCGCCGATGTCTGGATGACCATGGGCGATGGCTCCATGCCTTAGCCTGAGAAAAGAAAAAGGCAAGAGGTCCAGGGTCAAGACCTGATGGGAGAAATATCCAAAAAGGTCCTACATTCTTGGGTTGCCTTGTCAGAGTGTGCTGACTAGGAGAAAGGTACCTCTCCTTACATTTTAGGTGAGGTGAGATCCTTGTGTGCTAGCCATGGACACATGGCGATTCTCCATATGATTGTGGGTTATGTGGCCACTAAGAGTGTGCCATGAGAGCATTTTTTAGCTGTCCAAGTTGTGTGTGAGTGGTCAGCCTGATTGCTAGGCTGATTTCCTCTCTTGTGTGGATTATGGACTCTAGTGTGTTAGCCTTATCCTCCATGGCTAGGTGGTGTGGCTTGTGAGAGGGCTGACTTGCCCAAGCTCTAACTCTGTATGTACTCCATAATTTTGAGTGATTCAACAACCATTCTTCAGCACAAGTGATGCCCTTTCAATCCCACATGCTTGCTACTCCAAGGCTCCCTCTCTCCTCCAATTCCAACACCACTTCCTTGAAACAAGAAGCCCCATCTACCTCTACATTGGAATAATATGCCTGATCCACCCCTTTTGCAACAATACGATTGATCTGCCCTTCTACACTGATGCAAGTTTGCAGGCGTTACAATCAACCATACATCCCCCTTTTCTTTAAAATGTAGCATGTTGACGTCGCATGGGTGTGGCGTCAACATGACGACGTCACCCTTTTTGACCCAATCATCACGAACTCGTAAATACAAGGGTTTGTGATGTTTTGTATGAGGTTTGCCAGGAGTTTGCATGGGGGGTCAGAGAATCCCCATGCACTTAAGGAGAACCTATTGGGCCTCGCTACCGCGGGGCCTTATAGGTGCTCGTGCAAAAGCAAACCCTAAAACCCCGGGTTTCATTAGGGGTGGGTTTATTTGATAGCTTGTACGTCAAACAAGGGTACATCAAACAAGGTTACATCAAACAAGGGTACAGAGTTGAAGAAAACATAAAATAAAACAGAAGGGATTTTTGACTCCACATTGACGGAGCGAGGATTCATACGGACGCCTGTCGGCCGAATCCCCGGGGAACTCCACCTCGCCACTCCTCCTCGCCTCCCGACAGTCCACCGACTGCCCGTTCCATCGCTGCCCTCAATCGTGAGGGCCTCGGTCGGCGGATGAGTGGTGGGAAAGTGGGCTGCGAGAGGCGAGATGGGGGGGGTTTGCAGCAGGTACAAAGTGCTGATTGATGGACGTCGGCCGGCAATCTCCCCCTCCCATCCCCGACGTTATCTTGGACCTCCATCGCGACGGCCACAATGGAGGGCCGCATTCTAGCACAACATGCCCGATTTTCCATGCTCAAGTAGTGACATGCGTTGCTGTTTGAGCATGGTGAAAATGGGGGGGGGGGGAATAGGGCTTCCGGTTGCCACACATAGGCGAATGGGGCTTATCTTTTGAACAGAGGGGTATATGAGGCTTATTTTTCCAACGGGGGNCTGCGAGAGGCGAGATGGGGGGGTTTTGCAGCAGGTAACAAAGTGCTGATTGATGGACGTCGGCGGGCAATCTCCCCCTCCCACCCCCGACGTTATCTTGGACCTCCATCGCGACGGCCACAATGGAGGGCCGCATTCTAGCACAACATGCCCGATTTTCCATGCTCAAGTAGTGACATGCGTTGCTGTTTGAGCATGGTGAAAACGGGGGGGCGAATAGGGCTTCCGGTTACCACACATGGGCGAATGGGGCTTATCTTTTGAACAGAGGGGTATATGAGGCTTATTTTTCCAACGGGGGAGGGGTGGGAGGGGACAATGAGGCTTATTTGTTTTTACAAAGGGATACATCACAATCACGGGTGACAAAACAGGGGGGGTCAACATTTTCAGTGTTCAAGCAAACGTCGGCATAGATTTACCATGTTAGGGCTATGATGAAATTTTGCAATGTCTATCTCGCATGCTGCATCCAGCCGTGGTTTTTGCATGCTTAAAACAAAATAGACAACAAGGAGTCCATCACTCTATCCACGCCAGACCCTGGAAGGAGAGACATAGGTACAAGACCCACCAAGCCCCGAAAACCCCACAAAGAGGTATCAGCCATTCCCAAAGGGGACACTAGCCTGGGGTTCGGGGACATGGATTGAAATTGGTGTCACCCGGGAACGCATCGCAGTTATAAGTCAGCACATAAGAGTGACTTATTCTGTGGCATTCTAGTACACTAGTTTGCATTCTTGATCGTGTAAGATTTGCTCCACTCAGGCATCATTCTTGTGTAGATGAAAATGTTTTTCCTTTCAATTGAGTTTCATGACATTCATACACCTAACCGATCAAACGTCATCAAAACTATCGGGCCAAGGTAGCAAAGGGGGCTCCAAGAGAGGGTTTAAGACAACTGAGAAATTCTACACAACTTTGTAACCACAAATGGGCGTTTGCTGTGAATATCATCAATGTTTAATGGTTGTAATCGACTCCAAATCACAAACTACCAGTTGTAGCGATCAATGGCTCAAGAATAGAGAATAGAATTTTGCATTAGTATTCTTAGGTCTGGATTGAAAAAAGACGTCTCGTCGAGTTCATGATTGTAAACACGCGAGTAATCAGATAGAAAGTGCGTTGACGATGTAAACTGGATTACATGCAATAGTTCCGGAAACATGTGGCACTATTACACGACGGATGCCATTGTAATGTAGCAATGAACATGTACAAAGGTGTGGCTCTCATTGTTTTATAACAGTGATGTACGTGTTCGTATCAGCAGAAATCATAGACGCACCATGGTTTTGTGGAAAATTCTACTACCCTACTGCTCTTGGATTTCGATATGAATTATCTTTTTGAGTTGATTGAATGTGATACATTTGTTCGTTCAATGAATCGTACATACCATACAAATAACCAAACTCGAGTTTTGTGTGAGAGGCTAAGGGATTTCAAGCTTCAGCGGTGTTTTCTCCGAATATAACGTTGGAATCAAGGTCCCATTTTATGTACATTCGACCATTAAGGACTACCAAAATCATTCAAACCTCAAATGTCTCGTCTAATTCATGGATTTAATGATTTTCATTTTTCCATTTGTTGAAGTCCAAGAGCAGTAGGGTATGTAGGGGAGAAGGTGCTATCTGAATTTTACCAAAGTCTCCTTTTTCTCCACCGTGTTTGATTACCGCCCTTTCCTGGACAACTATGATGAGATCACATCATTTGGCATGGGTCATTGCCAAAGGCCGACTCTTGCTACTCATGCATGCATGTATGCAGAGCTTTGCACGAAGACTAGAAACAAAACTGGCATACTATAGATGTTCATCCCTTCCACCATTCTATGTTGCAAACATATCATACCCTACTGATTAATCAATTCGATTTTAAGTATTTTGGGCTTGGCCAGATTTCAACGAATTTGTTTTTTTCAACGAATTGATTACAATCACAAAAAATGTTATGATTTCTTCGTCAAATGTACCATGCCTGTGGTAGTGTGGGGTTTCATTCAACTCCTGTTTTCATATTATTCTTTTGTGCATACACAGCCGGAAAAGAAAAGATAGGTCTGCTTCAAATTCGGCGAACATGGAGAATGGACACACGCGAACAGTGGAACGAAAATCTTGTTTTCAACTGTCACACACGCCTACACAACCTCATCCTCAGCAGCGGGCACATCATTAAAGAATAGCATCTGGCCCACATACGGCGCTGCAGCGCGCTGAAATCCCGGATCGGACACACGTGGAAAGTTTGCACGAGCCCATGCGTTCTTCACCATGGGCTCACCATCTCGCACCTATGTCCAAGCTTAAAAAAACCAAGAACAAGCAGCCTCCTTGATGTCCTTCGTGCCTGTTTTCATCCCCTCTCAAGCCTTGCTGCGGTCAACACCCCATGCGGCAAACAGTTCTTCGAGCTTGCTCTTAAGGGGGCGGATGATGCCTACATCGGCACGTTGTTCTTTTGGAGTGCAGCTTGCTAGCACATACACTGTGTGCATGTATGGGTAGTGCTCGTGCAACCATTCCTGAAATGCTCCACAGTACTGCGGTCTCCATGTGTCTAGCACTAAGAGCATGTGTGTATCACCCATGCTCAAACCGAGTTCACTGCACATCCGCTCATAATACGGAGCGACGATGTCCTTAACCCAATTGCGCGTCGTGTCAGCATTGGCCTAATGGGTCTTTTTCTACGTCAGGTTCCAGCCATGCTACACGTGCCTGTCGGCATGGGGGCCACACGAGGGAGGCACCGCTCTGTACCCCCACCAAAAATGAGCTGCATGGATAGGAGTCCCCTCGTCATGGAGCTGGTCACCAGTGCGGTCACTGCCCGTTTGTCGTCTAACCTGAGGACCCCCACCTCCTCAGAACCACGTGGCGCATACGTGTGTCCAGCGGATGGCATGAGTTGGACGCCGCTGTGGTTTGCATTGATCACCATAAATGGCTTCATACCATAAAGGGTGACCATGCAGGCACACCGGCGGTGGAACTTCAGGACCTGTTCCTCCCAGTTATGTGGCACCTTCTACGCTGCCGTCGTTCCACTTCGCTAGGACCACCCTAGTCTGCGGCGGACAAAAGAGCGAACCCACGGGCGTGAAAATGCTTTGGGGCCCAGCTTCACCAACTCGTCCAGAGTGTGGCGTGCGATGATCCCGCAGATCTTGCGGTGGATGATTTTGCTGTCCAGCGCGTGCCCTGCATCTGGAGTGTTCATCACCGTCCTTTTTAATTCGTCAACGATGTCTTGCCAGTCAGCAAGCCAAGCATGCTTGCCACCGTTGCCGTGCTTACATTTGCGGCCGCAACCAGGGGTCGATGGTGTTGCGTTGACGGTTTCGATCACGACTTTCTCATACTACTTCTTTGAAGTTTTTGTGCCATCCACGAACCAGCCAGACACCATTGATGGAGCCAAATGGTCAAACAACTGTATCCATCTGGTGTTTGGAAAGTTCGCCGCAAGTGCTGGACAATGGCGTAGGCGCTGTTGTGTTTCTTCTATGCCTTGTAAATCGTGGTGAAGTGTCCGGACCCAAACCAGTCCGCGTACTTCTGTCGCTTGCGTCACACACTGCTGGATGATGCTTCGGTGCTGTCCGATGTCTCGATTGCCAGATAGTCTGTGTTCGTAATGTCGTCCGTGGAATGCTCGTCGGATGATGTAGAGGCATCCTTGTTAGAGTCGTCACTGCTGCTGCTGTTGTTGCTGCTGCTCCCGCTATTGTCCTTGTCGTCGTCAACATACTTGCCATCGTTAATGACAAGTGCACCTGTGCGAGAACGAGTGTGGATTGGCTTCGACGGACTGAAGCCATTAACGAGATTGATGGCGATGGCCTTCCCCTTCTCGGCTGTAGTGGGATGCCTGCATGACGAAGGTGACCCACTGCCATCAACTTGCATGGATGCTGCATGGGCATGTGGCGCACGAGCAGCCTCGGCCTATGCTTCATGCTGTCGCGATGTCCCTTGACCAAAAGGAACCACCCGAGCATGTATGGTGCTTGACGTGCTCGGAGGGGAACAGTAAGTGAGGGAGATGTCAGACGGCAATTGGAGGGGTGATGTGTGTAGCACCGGCGTTGGATCTTCAGGGTAGGTGGAGTACGTGCCAGACGGACATGTGCAATTGGAAGCCGTATCGTCAGCAGTCAACATCACTGCTTTTCTTGGACGACCAACAGGACGCTTTGGAGTGGGTGGGCGTGGTGGAGGTCCCTGTCGCACAGCTTGAGCAAGACGACAGAGGTGTTCCTCAAGCGTAACCTTCTACATGAATCGATCCATGATCACAGGGTGGTTGATTGGACAGTCTGCAGTCGACAGGTGTTGGGATAGCTAGCAGGGATTGGCAGTTTTATGTGCACTAGATCTATTCAGTACACCATAGACCGTTGACAACACAATCGAGCCCCAAACGCCGCGGAGGTGTCAGGAAGAGATTCCGCCGTGGCAACGGATTCCTACCCACTATACCGCGTACAATTTCGAATGTTGAAAGGAAATGTGCATCATCATCGAGGTTTAGGAGTCAAACACGGGCGATTGCCAAATTCAACAAGCAGGGTCTCGTTTTCGACGAATTGATACAAATCACCAAAATGAATGAACCCAGAAAAAACTTGAACGAATTTAACGATCACGAAATTCATGAAATCTAAAAAATCGAGTTTAATAACTTGTAGGGTAGGTGGTAAAAACGATTGCAAGGTCCGTGATCCCAGTGGATAGAAGGGAATATTCTATGAATATGGGAGTTGTGAAATACCTTGCACATGTGGAAGAGAGGAGGAAACATCGCTTGAAGTTTATTCATGCCATTCAATTCATAGTTTTGGACATGCACTATATATCTTGTTGAACTACGTTGTATAGCCGTCATTATTAAGCATCTGTTATGTATCATGAATTTCCATTCATGGTACGGAGATTCTCAACTATAGTACCGCCATGACTCTTACATTTGCCCAAATTATAAATTCAAGTTTATGTGCTTGCTTATGTGAATGAAAAGTTTGACCTTTTGTGTTGCTTTTGGAATTCACGGATAGCCGACTTTGTTTCTTTGTTGAACGTAAAAGTGAATGAAATGTCTCACCTCCAGCCCTTGAATATTCTAAGCAAAGTTCAAGGCCTCACACACAAACCACAACTGCCCTCGCGTTAGAGGGTGTGACACAGCTACTTGGTTGAGTCGGACCCCTATCCCCAATCCTGTTCTACGCCTACTGGTGCCAATTGCGTTGATGGTTGGTCGAGTGAACCAACCATCGCCGCGTCAGATGCGATCTTGACAAAGAAAAACTTTTGGTTATGATTGTTTGAAAAATCTGTAGGCAAACATGATCTATAGCTCAACATAATAGGAAGTTGTGAAACCGTCACCAAGATTAATGGTTGCACTGAGGAGGCACAGCTTTTGAATTAGTTTGGGTGAACGTAAGAAGTAGTACAGTACCAATGACACCCTTTTCCCCTTCCAAAGGAATGGGTTGTCTGTGGAATACAAAATGGATATGTGCGTATGCCACATTTGAAAGCTTTGGAATATCTACCTGGAAAACATGATGTGTTACATGGGTACAACAAATGATGACTATCATCCCTGTTATCCTCATTATTGTATTCCTCTTATGGGTATATTCACATTCTACCAAGACATGCATGTACGTGGATGTCCCTTAGGCAGTTAACATACATAGGATGGCGTTTGAATGCCAATGTGTGTGCATTTTCTACACTTGAATCTTGACCTCCAACCTTTTTCTTACAAAAATACATAAAAAGTGTAGCACATGCACAACTTTCTTCATTTACAAACATTGAATGCTTGTAGCGTGCAGATCATTTCTAGGATTTAAAGAGGCCTTGAAACATCTATGGCATTTTTCGGGGTCTCGAGATTGGAGGCTCGAGGCGTCCTTCTCCGTGAAATAGTATACAGACTAGAGTCTATGTTGAATCTAGTCCGGAAAATACCTTTAATGTGAATTTGGGACGAGAGGAGTGTTGCGACGGAGATTCCATCGCGTCACTCCCCCTCCATTCCTTGAGCGCCGCTAGGGCCCTGTTTCCACGTGGTTATGCCACGTGGAAGGATTAGGCTAGGATGCATCTTTTGACATCTATGCCCTATTACAAGCGTGTCCATTTCTTCGTAACGCGTCTCAGCCAAAATGGCCGAGGTGGCCAGTCACTCGCTCTCCTTGGACTGACTATATTGAGGGCCTCCGTTTTGGTTCCACAGTTGGTCACATAATGGACCACGTCTGTTACATTGGCATCATCGCAAAATGCTTCTGCAAGAGAGAGACCAGAAAAACAATTGTCGGCTACGTACGGCTGTTGGATTCGCAAAAAATCGACAGACAGCATCAGCCGAGGACACACTTCACAAGAAAAACGAGTTTGAACCGTTCCTCCAAACGCTGCATGATGGGTGGAGCAAGCGAGGGCTCCCCAGAAAAGCCCCCGTCGACGAGCCAATAGCTTGTTCGACGAGTCTTGCTGGGTTGACGGGCCGAAAGCTCAACTTCCCCCTTAAAAAACGTTTCCCGAGAGGAAACACCGCCCAATCAGCGACGGATTCGCTCGAGAGCGAGCTCGAGTCGAACCATCGCCCGAGCGACAACATGAGGAGGAGGGGAGTGAACCTCCCCCTACCCACATGGCCATAGCGCCGATAGCGTCCAAGGGGGAGGACGGGGGCCAAAACTCATCCCCCCCCTCGTCCATGGCCTTGCAGGTGCGCAAGGGGGAGAGGGGAGACGTTCTCTCCCTCCCGCCTCTCTCACTCCGGTGACAACCCATGGGGGAGGAGAGGGAGCTTTCTCCCTCCCCCTCCCCCCCTCTCGCCGTAGAGTCGACGGGAGGAGACGAGGATGAACCTCCCTCTCCCCACCCCCCTTCCAGGTGGGCCGCCTGCCCAAGCGAGAGGAGAGGGGCCGTTTCCCCCTCCCCCCCCCAAAACCTGATATGGGCTCATGGCCCATGGGGGAAGGGAGGGATGTTTCCCCCCCTCCCTCATGCGGGCCGAATAGCCCAAGAGGGAGTAGAGGGGATGTCTCCCCCTCCTCCCTCCCCAAACCTAACGTAGTTGATGGCCAATGGTGGAAGGGAGGGGGCGTTTCCCCCCCCCCCCCCCCCCTCATGCGAGCTGGCACCCCAAGATGGAGTAGAGGGGGTGTCTCCCCCTTCCCCCACCCTCCTAATCTGACATGGGCCGATTGCCTCAAAGGAGAAGAGGGTAAATCTGCCCCTTCGCTCCCTCCTCACGTGGCCAACAGCCAATGGGGGAGAAGAGTGGGAGCCGTTCTCGCCCCCCCAACCCGAGGGCCGATGGCCTAATGAGGAGAAGAGGAGGTGATCCTCCCTCTTCTCCCCTTCTCATAAGGGTCGATGGACCAAGGGGTGAGGCAGGGGGCGTCCCTCCCTCTTCCCCCCTCACAAGGGCCCACAGCCCAAGAAGGAAGGAGGGTGGCTTCCTCCCTCCTCCACTCGCCGGCGGAGTTGTTTGGCCCCGCAAAGACGTGTATTGCCATGTACTGATCCTTGTGCCAAAGCCTACGTGCGCTAGTAGCGCAATTGGCAGCAGTGGCAGACTCGGGGAAGAGGTTGTTGGTTTGATTCCTTGAGAATTTTCTTTTTGTCCCGGGCCTGATGGCTGGTCCACGGAAACGAAGACAACATTGCCAGTTGGACCCAGTTTTGACCGCCGTGAAAAGTGGCAAGGAGCTTTGTCTGAGCTCTAAAATATTTCGAAAATTTCTCATATGTTTTTTCAAGATGTTTTCCTGGTTATGAAAAATGGGAAGACCGATAGTTTTCCCGACACACCACCTGATGACGCTTGGAAGATTCCAAGCATAAGAAAAAAGAAGGCACTTGATGTGCCGAGATTTTGTTAGTTTTCATGAATCTTGAAGTTGAGGAATTCTATTTTAACCATTTTTAAAAAACGTTTGGAACGGTGAAAGATTTTGTGGTCTAACCCGAGTATGTGGTCAAGTTGACCATTGGTTTTGACGCAAAAATCTTAAAGCTCTGGTTGAGCTCTTCCAAAAATCAGCAAATCTGGTTTTCTGATTCTTTTCCATTTCAAGGAACAAAAAGGAGGAAAACCGACAGTTTTCCATGTCCTTGATGGAGATCACTTGGAAATGTTTCAAAACAAGAAATGTAGCACTGGCCGTGCCTAAGGTTTCATGGATTGACCTCAAAGTTTGGGGTGTCTTGTGAGAAAACTCAAAAGGGCTGACCTCTCAAGGCTATGATATGGCTCAACGCGGGTCGTACATGCGCCAAACAATTTGGTTTGCACAAAAGAGTCGCAACAACACCAGGTTATTAAACCACAACGGTGACGTACATCGAGATGCATTCTCGATTCTAGATAAGATAGCAAAAGCACCATACGTGTTGTGGCCACTCAACATCTCACCTACTCGTCGTAACAATGCAAAATGTGCAAATGGTACAAAACAAGTGTTGCTTGCACAGTTACACGGGCGTCGACCACATCATTGACGTAAGTGCCGATTGCATTACGGGCAGTAGCATAAGTGCTACTTGTAAATATTTTGTCGATGCCGAGCACACTGGCAGTGCTGCTTCCACTTGCACCTTGATCACGGATGCCGAAAGCATCTATGATGCTAGTGCCGAACACACTGCTCATGGTCTAAGGAGATATGACCAAAACAAATGCCAATTTTGTATTCACAAGGGTGTTGATTGCACCAAGGATGTTGTGTAAGTCATTTGTGAATGGATTTTGACAAAACAAGAATGTGAGTGTCGATCGCACTCAATACACACACGCGATGGTGGAAATGTACGTGTGATGGTCCATTCACAAGTACCGGTTGCACTTGGAGTATGAGCGACATAGAGAATGAAATTGTAGCATTCACGCAAGTGCCGAATGCATGATTACTATGATTTTGAATGCATGTCCAATGAGTGCGCCGGTTCGATGGCTGACACGAGTGCCGAATGTACCGTTGTCTTAAATGCCAATTTCACCATCGATAGAAGCTGCGGGTTGCACTTTTTTCATGGGTGCCGAATGCACCACTGATACAAGTGTCGAACGCACTACGGCCCTGATTTTCAGTTGGACTTGTTATGCTAGTGTTGATGGTACAACACATGTTATTAGATGCCAATTGCAAGGATAACATGGGTTCCGGTCGCACCCCATTGTATCAACTAGAAGGAACTAGCCAACACGTTGCCGCGTCAGGCTAGCTTGCAATAGACTACCAAACGAAAGCATATGATCTATGCACGAAGTGGTTTCATGGGCAAGTGGGTCAAGTGCGCTATTCAAAGCGCCAGAAACACGTCATTTGACTATCACAAGGCATCTCGATGAAGTCGAGGATGGTCATACTGTTGTCAAATTATTCACATAGAGAATCAACATGCATGTCCGGAAACAATTACGGACGGTTATGGTGACAAGAAATATGCCTGAACGGCGTAACAAAAAAATGGTGATCTCGATTGTCACCGACAATGGCGACCATTGGAAATTAGAAACTTTGCCCTACCGATAGAAGCTTGACAAATTACTTCCAAGAGAAGTACAAACCAAAGTTTCACATCAATGACGAGGACAATTTCCTCATGTTTAGACCATGCTAAAGGTGGACAAATTCCTCTTGAGGTGCTACAAAAGCCCAATAGGTTGAGCACCAATTCCACAAGCAAAAACAGCTTGCATGGCTGCAAGAGGTCAGCAAACATGACTAAGCGCTGGAGATAACCCGCTTGTCATTGGATCATGTTATGTGATTCATGCCACAGTACTTTAGCCACGTAAAATAGGATACACAGCATGCATGGAAAACGTGCACGACACGCACACAAATCTTATCCACTTATTGTTAGTGCTTTGATCATGACATCAAGTTATGGATGAGTTGGACGAAAAAATGATCACAACGGTTTTGTGATACCTGGACAAGCTGACGATATCAGCTGGTGTTTTTGATGAAAATGGCGGCACCATTTTCACCACACAAGTGGTTTGGTGGGCGTAAGACGTGTTTTACATCGATTGCACGTCCCATTACGCTACAATGTTCAAAGGACAATGTGATCATTTCATTACTAAGCCTATTTCATGGCTATGTCATGAGATGTGGAATAGACCTGGTGCGTTAGCATGCCGACATCAATTCTCAAGAATTGACATCGTGTTGCCTGTACATAGTGTGTACTAGATGCATTAGTACCTTTCAAAGGTTCTGTATATCATTAGTCATGGCCATTGCAAACATTGGTCCATGATTGAACGTGTCGGGGATGATACTCTTGAATACATACTCAATTGCGAAACCATTGACATCATATCACTCGGTGAGTGATGGATAAAAATTGTGGTACCCGGCTGGTACCAATGATAAAAAGTACATGATTTTACCGGCAATCCTCTTAAAAAAGACAAAGATAATTGTCAGTGCGGGTTGTAAATGCACCAAAGAGGGGCAGAGAATCTTCAATGGGTCCTCAACGGCTTAAGACGCCGTACAGCGTCTTAAGACGCCGTAAGGCTACAAGAGTCACTCTATGGCATTAGACAACGATAGAATGTCAAATTTGAAAAAAAAAATAAGGCAAAACCTTTAGTCTATCATCACTCGATGAGTGAACATGCCATGGACATTGATAGACAAAAGTGCGGGAACCGATGTCGATGATACGAGTTCACTCGCAGTTATGTGAAAATGCCATTTTGAAGAAAACGAGGGACAGTCCTTTTCTTCTAATGGAGTTCCAAGGTAATATGACAATCTCATAGTTTTCTACAAACCAACTAAGACATGATTGGGATCAGAAGAAGGTCTAGGTTTTGTGTCTAAAGCTTGAGCCCATGGAAATGATCTTTAAGTTGATAACTTTGCACTAACAGCGAGTTAGCATCCACATCTTGGTGGTCAGATCAACCACATAACGAGTCATAATCAACATTGAAACAAAGTAAGGACTAGTTTGTCGTCACCAAATTTTGATGTGAAAGAACTCTTCAAGATGGGCCTTGAGAAATGATATATCTCATCAGATTCCTCCGATGTTTTGAGAAACGTGCCAGTTGAAGGCATTGTGACGTAGTACACTAGTCGTGTACATCACACACTTCAAAACATGTGGATGGATTCTGATCATACCAACAGCATGGTGTAGCATCGGCTACCCTGTTTTTTGGCACAAGACCAATGTTTGAGAGGGATCATAATGACTTTGGTGTAGTCGAGCCATGCTTCACTAACCCAAAGTATAATGGTGAAGCGACTCAAGTCCCTTGGTTTTGGGGATGGTTCAATTGAAATACATTGCCGAATGCAAGTATAATACAATTTGTATGTCACTACGGTGGTATCCACAATGGTGGTTGTTCTTCGGATGTATTCGATGAGGGCAGTCCCCTCCACAAGTGCCTTGGACGGGGCATATGGAAAACACTCTATTGAGTGGAAGTACCAAATACACACAATAAAAGACAGCAAAGCAACACGGACTGTCACAACTTGGCAAACACAATCCACTGGCGGGTTCCCAAATAGTACCCTTGGACGCAATGACATGAATAGAGCATGATTTTGGAACCATAATCACCGCATGTGATTTGGAAGTGTTCGATCACAATCACATGGAATTGACACCCGAAAGGTGTTCTTTCAATTTGTATCACAATGATTGTGATCATGGTACACCCGTTTGGTGAATACCATATGATGAACACTTCGTTCGTGGATAAGATCCATGGTCGTTGAGATTGGTTGTCTCAGCTAACCTAGTTAAAAACAGTGTGCTTTTGACAGGGACGTGAGCGGCAGCCTACGGTTCCCATTTTAGACAGAAATGAGGAGATGATGGTTGAAACCAAGATCATCTAGGTTGGAGCATTGTCGTGTCTAATGACAAACTTTGACGACAATTGCATTTGCCAGACGACCATTGCCGCCCCCTTGTAATATGAGCGTAATCTTGAAAGGGAAACAAGGTGCTCAGCAACCTTGTCTTAGGTCATTGGCGCTTCCCGAACCTAAGATGAAGCCGGCTTGCGTGTTGCTTGGGCTTTGTGGCTCTTGGTTGAGTTCAGCCAACCAGTCCACGGGTGCTGAAAGAGGTCTCGTGGACCCACGCGTGGTCATGAACATGTGATTTCCAACTGGGAGGACTGATGTCCGAATCCTGGTTTACACATATTGACAATGTTGCAAGGAGGTACCACCTATGCAACAAGCCCTAGGAAGAGATCCTGTCCGACAGACAAACGACTTTGTTGTGTGGACCTGGATGATTTTTGCGGGGACGCCTGGTTAATTGGCCGATGGGACGCTCCTTGCAATGAGGGAGGAGGCGTTACCACAATAGCTTTTTGAACACGTACCACACGAAATGTGGAACAATGTTTCTTCCGTACCCTCTTCCAAACTAGCAAGTCCACATTAGCAATGTACGTCCCAAATGGCATTGACCATGCCGACGTTACACACATGCGATGAATCTTTCGCAAAGGAACTCCAACACGTGTTCAAACGTATAGGGATTGTATGTGCCTCGTCTTAGCAAGAGCCAAGGGATTGCGTGGTCAACACGGAATGTTGCACGCAGATGATCACAATCATAAGAAACCACAAACGTGCGTGGTTGATTGTGCGTGAACGTGATGCAACAATGTTGCGGATGACAAGAGTTCACAACTATGCTCTTATGCATGCTTCTTGTTGCATGTTTGCATCTTGAAGTACGCAATGATCAACCCTCCATGAGCAAGGAGGAACCGGGAAGTTTTGGAGCAAAGGGGGAGGAATGCAGCGTGCAGACAATCTTTAGGATTAAAAATGGTATTGAAATATTCATGGCATATTTTGGGGTCTTGAGATTGGATTCTTCAGACATCCTTCTTCATAAAATGATATACGGGCTAGAGTCTAGGTCGACTCTAGTCCAGAAAAAAACCTTTAGTGTGAATTTGGGGCGAGAGGAGTGTTGCGATGGAGATTCCATTGCGTCAATCCTCCCCCATCCCTTGAGCGCCGCTAAGGCCCTGCTTCCACGTGGTTGTGCCGTGTGGAATGATTAGGCTAGGGTGCATGTTTTGACATCCATGTCCTATGACGAAGGTGTCCATTTTGCCGTAACACGTCTCAGTCAAAATGGCTGAGGCGGCCAGTCACTCGTTCTCCTTAGACTGACTACTCTGGGGGCCTCCCTTTTTGCTCCACAGTTAGTTGCAGAACGGACCACGTCCGTTACAATGCTTATGGTAATCCTTTACAAGCCAACCAGGGTCAAAGTCTACTGTTTTATATGTGACAGTGTGCATCCACATATTCAGGTTAAACGCCGGTCCCTATTTGTGCGTTTTCCTACAATTAGTGGCAAGTCAAAAAACTAGTTACATCGACGGTCAACACATGTTTCGACCAACATTTGTACAAAATACATGAGCAAATGTGTCTAGAAAGTTGTTTATTCCATTCAATTGAATTAATTTGGACAAGTTTATTTTTGACCCCGTATGTACATGTGCTGTGTTTTTGGATGTAAGATGTGGTGTACCTGTCAGTACAAGGCATACGAGAGTACAACTTCTTCTTCGGCAGGTTCTTTGTATTATGAAGGTCTATTTGTGGTACAAGAACTCCTCACCACAACAAAATTGGCAACTCTTTTCCCTTCCAAAGTAATTGTTTAGTTGTGGAATACAAATTGAATTTGTGCATATGGTATGGTGCAAGATTTGAAATGTCAATTTAAAATGCAACTGTTTCTTGTGGTATGATGTTGCTGCTACAGTTAATGGAGAAGTGTTAGTGTTTGTGTTCAAAGTTGGTGGCCTATCACACTTGTCGTGCTCCACATGCACACTAATCCATATGTGTACACGAGATTGAGTGTTGTGACCGCACTCGAGTCCAACCCCACAAGATGGGAGCCAACCATGATGGAGCTTGTGCTCCCCATGAGCAGCAACAACACACAATCAAGATGTGGCCCGTGGTCACATGATTCATTTTATTGTACTTGTTGGTTTTTCTCGTGGGGATCTCTAGCCCTTTGACACTTTAGGATGCCAGAACTATCCCCAAGTTGTGTGTAGGTTTGAGAAGGAGATACATTCTACCAACCGGGTGCTCATCCTTAGGGGGTCACCTAGCCAGATTCACACTACGCCATGGTGAGTAGCCGCTCTTGGTATGTACCAAGCGGTCAGACTGAACCTCTGGATAGCGGTGTGATCTTGGAGTGCATCAAGCGCAAGTCACGCTCACCGGCTTTGCTTGTCTCTTGCTTCTAGTCAACACTTGCAAAAACTCTTGAATGTAAATACCAACAGCTTTGATGAATGACCTGTGTCATGTGGGGATATTCCAACACTCTCCTCTCTCCATTACATGAGCTACATGATAAAAACTATGCATACGTTCATCCAAAACATTTTGTTTGATTCACCAAGGTGTTCCATAACTGCTGCCTTCTTGTTTGGTTGAATTAGGCTGATAACTTGAGAGGGTGCATTCATCCATATGAATACACTATGTTCATGACCAGGCAGCTCGACCACGAACCATAGGAGGATAGGGTCTTGCCTTTCAGGTTGGCGATCCACATCAACTTGCAAGGCACCATAACCATCACCGAAATTCATTTAACATTTGAGATGCATCATGCATGGTATCACAGTATGATAAGCACCGTGATTGTAGTGTAAGGACAATTTAAAGGTGAAAAACGGTCGTTAAACAAACATTGGGTACTTCGGGTACTCGAGGCTCAAGTTTCGAGGAGCCAAAATCCCAGAAAAACATAATGGGCTAGAGTTTGGTTCGATTCTAGCCTAGAAATATAATCCTTGGTTGGATTTGAAGCAAGAGGAGCACCACGATGGAAAATCCATTGCATCACTCCTCCACTCTTTGATTGGTGCTAGGGTCCTGTTCCAGCGTGGGAATGCCATGTGGAACGAGTAGGCTTAGGATTATTGTTTTATGTCCATTCCCTATGATGACCCTGTCCATGTGTGGCGCGGTTTGTCTCAGCCAAAATGGCTGAGGTGACCATTCGCCCACCCTCCATGGACTACACTTTCCGAGGGCCTACGTTTTGGGGTTCATAAGTTAGTCGCGGAATAGCCACGGCTGTTATAATGATCCAATTCATTGGTGAACATGAGTATTACATAAGTTTATCCTGAGTCGTTTGTACGATGACATTAAAAATGCAGAAGCACCCATTTCTTGGTGAACTTAAGTGACGCTAAAGTAGTTTTTGTTTCTCAAATTTCATATCCATTTCTACTCATGTTGGCATCCCAATCTAACTGGACAGCCTGACGTAAAAACAGTGTCTAAGACCCTCAATCTCTGGCTCCATCATGTCATAACTTAGGAATACTACACAAATAGCTAGGTCTAGCCTGTTGAAAAACTGCCCCTTTGCATGCCCAAGTGCGGCGCCGGGAGGCGCCGACGAGCTGCCAGAAAGTGGAAACGCCGCCCCGGCGGATCTGGTGACTCGAAGACTGCTCGGATCCTCAAATGGAGGACTGCACCTAAAAGTTGACAAGTTGCTAAATCCGGTAGAAGTTGTTTTCGTTGGAATCAGACAAGTATCGAGGGAGATATGGCCTTCCAAAGTTGGGGTATGCGCAGCGGCTCTGGGAGCCGGCTCCGATTCGAAATCCGGTCGATAATCGACCGGACCGAGTAACAAAATCACCATCTGGAGAAATTGCTCCGATAGGCCTGCCGAGGCGTCCGGTGGATGATCCACCTGATCCGGCGGATCATCCACCGGATCCAGTAGTGCAGGTTGTTACTGAGGGACCGCCAAAATCATGGCTCGGCGTCTGAAACTCAGTAGTACGTTTTGTTACTCGGGTCAAAATTCTAACTGCAGGTCCGCGGACAGGTTTCGAACCTCGTCGCACCCCATCACCAAACTCGACCCAAAATTGGGTAGGGTGCATGAAAACAGTGCAGGAGACCCCTGCACCACGTGCAAGAGGATCTGCGCCTTGGGAAAGACGCTTCGCACGTGATTGAAGGCGCCACGGCGTGTGCGCACCATGGAGGCGTTAGGCGTTTCTGTGGTGGGTAAAACCTGCGCTTTGGCAAGCATAACTTGGGGTAAGCTTAGCCAAATTGTGCGCGGTTTGGTACGTTGGAAAGCTCATGACTAGACCCATAAATGTTGTGGTCATGTTTACTCTCAAAAACTAACTCAAAACGACGTTAAACCCTTCGCAAATGGACTGTCTCCAAATTCCTGCTCACATAGCGTGAGGCGACCAGAAAGCTCACGCTCAGTCTCAGATTCGGCCAAAACAGTAGACGTGAACCACTAGAGACAATCACATAAACGTCGGGACTGCACCACGTGGATTCCATCTTGACATAGCCTTCCCTCCCCATGTCTATGTCTGCAACAAGGACTTGGGGCTTGAACAACAAATTCATGTCCCAAATGTTTCATTTGAACAAGTGGCTAAATCCAAGTCTTCGGCTCTCTCATTCGGGGGATGGTCATGGTAACGTTGTTTGACTTCAAGGTACCCGTCATCATCTTCAACCATCGTGAAACATTTTAAAAAATTATCTTGTGTACCCATCCTTGTGTGTTATCCTCGGATGCCGATGCTGAAAGTTTGGGCCTGAAACAAAGGAATATGACTGATGTCTTCCCACCAAGGATGGATATTTTCCAACATGGAGGAGGCTCGGGTTGCTGGAGAAGGCTACGCCATAGCCAACCGCATGATCGTGCAGTTGCTCAGAAACAAGAAGACAAGAAATAAGAAGACAAGGCACGTCGTGGCCAATACAAGGACAGGAAGTGTCCGTGGCTATTGAAATGTCATGTGAACGCACAAAATGGAAACGCCATGGTTGGTGAATATGAAGATGGGCACCACTGCGTTCTAGGCACGGGACATAATGATCCCACTAAGATAGTATGGTGGCAGATTGCATCCACCCTGAAGCGGAACCCAACGGTAAACGTCAAGTCTCTTGAGACTGTGGTGAAGAAGAGCATAGTCAAAGACATGGACAAGAAACCCGATGAAAAAAAAGACACAGGTGTGTATCTTGGGGTCCAAGGACAAGGCCTTGATTTTTTTTCGTGTATATTATAAAGAGTTAAATCTTACATTCTTGCTTCTTTTTTATTCAGCGCTTGCTAAATCTACTTGTTTCTTGGTGTTTTCTGTGCACCTCATGCATGTCAAACCAAACACACACGTGGTTGTTGATGCCACTGAAGAAGGAGTGTTTCTGCGTGCCTTTGTTGCACCGGGTACCAAAATCATTGGCCCTGAACATGCCCGCTGGCAATTGCCTATGGACGATACCGGCTTGAAGAACGGGAACAAGTAGGTGCTACTCACCTATCAATGATTTGAGGCAAATGACGACATGGTACCCATGGCATGGGCTTTGTTGAGTGGCAAGAACAATTACAAACAGAAATGGTTCTGATTCCGCTTGCCTTTGATGTATGCCACAGTCACACGGAATGGAACAGTTGTGATGGGAAAAATTGACAAGGGCTTGCTGAACACCATGGCAGAAAAGATGCCTGGAGTCCTCCACAGCTACTTTGCTTTCCATCTACAACATGATGTAAGAAAGAAGCACGGCCAAAAAGGCAGCTTATTGATTATGGAGTATGGTACACGCCATCCCTGTAGATGAGTGGTAGTGGTGTGAGGAGAAACTATTGCGTGCGAGTCCGCATGCTACCATCATGCTCCTTGGCACAAATGGGAGGGTGTGATATTGGGGGGAAACTGTGGTACTGACTCTATTTCCCCCTTGGCCGTGGCAGACACACAAACTCAAACACCTAAGAGGCATCAAATTCCTGCATCCTTGAGATTTGGTTTTTTTTTTTCTTCTACTATTTTGTGACAGTGTACACGTGGATGTATTGCTTGCGTGTAGAACACCGCAGGCTCAGTAAGCAGCTACATGGGAAATTTGTACAAACGTCTAGAAAATGCATTCTCAACGATCTTGTGAAAAGCTTGGAATACGAGGTGGAAGAGGAGGGACCACAGACCCCGCCATCAGGGACCCAAGGAATCGTCCGTGCTGAGAGAACGTGCAAGAGTGAACATGCAGCTCTGGTGCTTGGAAGAAGTCAGGGCAGCCTTGCGTGCACATCTGCGCCTTCATTATTGGAAGAGGGGAGAGCCCAGAGCCGTTGGTTTACATGGACAACATTGTGATGGCATACTGGCGAACCTACAAACATCCTACGCTAGGCCTGAACCCTATCCACCTCAAATACCCCAAGGACAAAGTGGGGATGTAGTCGTGATCTAAGAAAGGTTGTGGAACACCAGAGAGCACAAGGAGGGAGCAAGAGGACCACCGTAAACAATATTACATCTGCTTGTAGTGTAGGATGAAAAATGCATGAAGAGACCAAATGTCTAGACCCACCCCCGGTGCATGTACCTGCTACAGCACTTAAAGACGCACTATTGTGACACCTAGAGCACAGAGAGGAAGCTATGCGCACAAAAAATGTGATTGGAAGGTTCCTTGGTCCATTTATAGAAAGTAGAGTAAGTGTAAGTACCGCAGGATGAAGGCGTGCATCAAGAAGAGGCATAGGAGCCAATACCACAAGAGGAAAGGAGGCTAGAGAAGGTGGGGCAGAAGCAGGGAGGATAGGAGCAGTTGTAGCATTATTAGGAGGACTGATGCAAGTGGGGTAGAGGCGGGGGGGCTGGAGTGGATGGGGGAGAAGCAGGATTTGATGGATCAGGTTTGGCTGGAGTATATTGGATTGGAGCAAGTGGGGCTAGAGCAAGTTGGCCTGGAGTAGAAGCATGGACAAGATGGTTTGGCGCAGGTGCAGGACAAGATCTGGAGCAGCAGGTGGGCCAGGATTTACGCGGGGCTGGGAAGGGCCAGGAGTAACTACAGTGGTAGAAGGCCCTTCAGCACCTGGGACTACTGGAGGGGCTGGCCCACGCTATGAATGAAAGGCTGACCAAGCTATGACTCGGGCAAAGGGGAAGTGTATGACCCCGAGAGGTACATTCTCCTTGATTCAGATGAGGAATACCCTACTGATAATTAACTTTGATTTTAAACATTTTCCTCCATTTTTTGGGTCAAATTTGAATTCACCGTCTAAAGTTATGGTACCACCCTAATCTAATCTAGAAATCCACATCATGAATGTGGGTCAGGTGTTTGCTCTTATCTTGTTCAAAATCATGCATTGGCATGCAATCTATCCAAAATTGCGGTGCGCATCTGGCTTGAGCACCGGATGTGCACAATGGATTGACAGTGTTAAAGTTGTCAGTTCGATCTGACACAATAGTTCTAGTGCAAGAAAGAGAGTTTGTGCCCATCACACAACGCAAATCGCCGACGGATGCAAGTTTGAGCTCGTTCGTAGTCAGTTTTATGGAACACATTTTTTTTGGTTGACCGAAAGTTTAGGTGTTACCAAAACAACTTTCTTGAGAAAAAAAGTTGAATGAATTTAAAGATGGCATAATTCACATCTATCCAATAATCGAAATCAAAGATCAGTAGGGTATGACGAATAGGACCGGTACAATGAATCGAGGATGTAGCACGACTAGGAATGGTGTGAGGATGTCTAGAAACAAGCTATCATAGTCCAAAAGGCTGTGGACATGCAACATGGGACGGTGAGTCCAATGAAGTGGATGATGACACACACATATGAAAGGTGATTTGTTTGAGCTACCGTAGTGTTCCACTAGTTTGTGGTCTAAAACAATAACATGGATGTAGAATATGTTCACATATGAATTTTCATTGTTTTTCCATTTTCAAATTACTACAAAACTACCCTCGGTTGTAGCTTCAATGTTTCTTGTGCAGTGCTCGACTTTGGAGGGTTTTTGAGAGGATTGCAACTGGTTTGAATCAGTGCTGTATGCGAACTACTGGCCTATCGAGTCCGTGCACGTTTCTTACTTGTCTGCCTTTGACGGGAGACAAACAAGTGAGAATCTTGATTTTGTGCCATGCTCTCAAGAATGGACGGCGCATGCTACCAGTTCTTTATGGACTGCACAGGTGTGGAGCAACACGGCTTGGCCTGGACGGATTAGTTTTGCCTTCGAAAACCTAAAAAAGAAGAACACCAACCCTAAAACACACTACAGTATTTAATATTCTTTTGTATCTAGTAATACGTCTTCACGAATGCATGATATGCATGAATTAACATCGATTTGGTTTTTTAACTGTGATTTAACTTTGTAGGTGTAAATGGACATTTCCCCACATACACTCGGGTCAAACAATACATGGCTCACCCTACGAGGGGTGGAGAGCTATGTAGCCATTGCTACACAGCGGGAGGGTCAGACACCACATAGCTCAAGTAGCCACTTATAGTTCCTGAAAGTGGCTGAATAGCAAAGCAGCGACTCTTTAGATATGTTACTTGTGATGTTGAGAATGGGTTACACCAATCCTTATCATGGGAAAGTTCTCTCTGGTGTCCAGATGGTATGCATACAATGTTGTGTTTTCTATAAGAAAAATGAGTGTATTGCCCATAGAATAAGATGTAGAGGTATAAAACCCGCTGTATCTACTCCTGTGTGCTTCTTTACACATGTTATGTTTCTGAACCAGCACACATTTCCAACAGTTGTCTCAGAGTCACACACCACTTCTCCATTGAACACAAAAAGTGTTTAGTTGGAAAGCCTGTTTTACTGCCATTCATTGCTCGTTTGTGTCGTACGTATGCCCCCTCCAAGTTCTGGTCTAGTGGTGCTCCTACCCATGTGACTAAGATATGTTATCGTACATTTCCTATTTCAGATGGCATGTATGAATGCGCAAGTTTGAATGAAGAAGACAAGGAAATAGGTGGCAATACATTCCATGATGTCGACAGCAATGCTGACAAGAAGGACTGCTTTTGATACCTCAATAATTCATTATCCCAAAATGCTGCCAGCCATGAGAGTATTGCCCCGCATGTGACCATGTGCAGGCTTCATTTCCTTCCTCCACCAGTTGGAGAGCGGATTGTAAGTGGCCGTCTATGATCAGTCCAGATGTTCCATTTTCCATGTCCAAACTTTACAACGTTAATCACGTTTGCACATTTTCACAATGATGACAATGCAAGAGTTGACCAAGTTGCATGTACACATCTCGTATCATTCCAGAAGAAGTGCTATCAACAACAGTGTGAAAAGTGCATTTAAATGTTGAACTTGAATTTCCAATAAACCACGGTTTAATTTACTTCCAAACTCACATGGCCATTGTGGTTGCCCACCCGCCTCTTGTGTTGTAGGATGAAAACCCTTGGTCTATGCGCCATCAAGTAAGCAATGGGGACTGCGCTTGAGTGCATCACTGAATGACACAACGTATCAATACCCACGTCAGCCCAGCAATAAGCCACAATGCTAGTGCCGCCCGTATCCGTTAGAGATCCAATCGGTGAGCGCTGGGCAGAAATTGCTAGAGGTTGTTGTCAGTAAAAAAAGGAGAAACAACCAGGGATGTTGTCAGATCAGCGATATCAATACGAGGGACAACATAAGCATTCACAGTGGTGGGGACCATTTACTTGCAGTGGGTTTTCCTCTTTACCAGATATGGATACATCATTGCTAAATGGAAGTACAATGGTCATGTTTTTCTCAAACAAAACCACGTGTGTGCACTACATTCTATGTGTGAAATGATGGACATGCCGTTGTTGTTGTTCCAACGTTTGGATATGGTATCTTTCATGTGAAAACCATGGATGTGGCAGATACATCAAGAATTCTGTGGATATGGGGTCACTCCCCCGATGGGTAGATGCAACCAAAAGGATTCATGGAGGAAATAAGGATATCTATCTAAGAAGATCAACAGGGATTCATGTGGTAAGAACATATGAGGATGTAAAGAGATTTTCTATAAATTCTGAATGAATCTGCGTATCAAAAGCCACAGTTGATGTTTCCTCGTTCAGGAACGACATTGTATCGGTGCAAACTTGCTTCAAGCGACAATCTGACCAGTTGCTACCATGTTTGGCAAAAACATAGACACGGGGGTGTTGCAAGCAGACTTTCTGAGGATTGACTTGTCAACTCTGTGACTATGCACAATAACCATGGGATTAGTCCACCAGTAAGTCACGTCAATGCCAAACTCTGACCCGACGTGAACGTTTCAGCTTGTAGGCTGTCCCACTGGCAAACTTTCGAGGGTCGATCAGTTTGTAGAAAACAACAGTTTACACGTTGTTTTTGAGTTATGTAGACACTTGAATATGACCTTTCAAAATTAAGAATGACATGTAACCTAAACGATCCTCGAAGTTTGTTTAGAGACCCACAAGAAAACAATAAACAAACAGTTTGAAAGTTAAAGGGAAGTGGACAGACGGAAACTCTTGGGCGTCAAAACCATCGTCCAGTCGTGCAGCTTGGCCTATTTCGTTGAACACCATAAATAGGATCATGAATAATATAGGATCAAATTCTAGAAGCCTTCAATGACCCATCACCTATCATAAGGAAAAAAACAATGTACCTGGCAGATGTATCCTTCATATTCCAAGTGTTGGAATAGGAGATGTACTCTCATTCTCATTATTGTAAAGGGTCGTGCACTTGCTCACCATAGTTTTGAATTCCCTTTGATCCTCCTTCCCTCCTTCTTTTCCGGACACCATCTGCCACAATCATCTTTAAAGTCAGGAAGGAATCCAATGCCTTTAACACTCTTTGGCCTCCTGTTGTCATGTACTTGGGCACAAGACCCAAGTATCACAATCTTGGAGCTATGTAGCTCATATGTCAACGTTGCATATAAAGTAACACACACACACACACACACACACACACACACACACACACACACACACACACACACACACACACACACACACACACACG
>SZWC01009014.1:46393-64773 GCA_023375785.1 Penium margaritaceum | reverse complement strand
TGTGTGTGTGTGTGTGTGTGTGTGTGTGTGCGTGTGTGTGTGTGTGTGTGTGTGTGTGTGTAACAGGAGTGGGCTGTTTTGTGACTAATTGCAGAACCAAAACATAGGCCTTCAGAATAGTCGTCTCAGGAGGGGTGGGAAAATTGTCACCTCAGTTTTTGCTGAGATGAACCGTGCTACAAACGGACGTAATCGTCATAGGGCAATTCTGCAAACGTGCATTCTAAAACCCTATTGTTCCACGTGTCATTGCCACACTTGAACAGGACCCTAGCGCCAAGCTAAGAGTGGAGGAGGAGTGACGTGATGGATGTTTCATCGCGGCACTCCTCTCACCTAGAATCCGGCCAGGGATGTTTTCCAGGCTAGGGTCAAACCAGATTCTAGCCTATGATGTTTTTCCGGCTCCTTGAAACTTGAGCATAGAGTACCTGAATCACCCAAAAATTGTTTAACGACCATTTTTAACCATAAAAATGGTCCGTACGCTACATTCCTCCCCCTTTGCTTCGAATCGTCCCGGTTTGTCTTTGCCCACGGAGGTTTGATCATTGCGTACTTCATGATGTAAATCCAACAGCAAGAAGTGCAAACAAGATCACACATATGAATCATTGTCATCCGCAACACGTTTTCGTCACGTTAACGCACAATCAACCTCACACTTGTGGTTTTTGTGGTCATGGTCATTTGCGTACAGCATCTCGTGTTGATCCCGTGATTCCTTGGATTTTGCCAAGATGAGACACGTACAATCCTTGTAAGTTCTTCACAAGTGTTGGTAAGTCTTTACTGAGACTCGTCACACACGTGTATCGGTGGCATGGTCGATGCCTTTCGGGACGTACATTGCCAATAATGTCTTGCCATTTTGGAAGAGGGTACATAGAATAGATTTTCCGACATTCCGTGTGGTACGTGTTTAGCAAGCGGCTGTGGTGACGCCTCCTCCCCCTTTGCAAGGAGCGCCCTTGCGACCAGTTAACCGGGCGTCCCTGTGAAAACTGTCCTGGTCCACACAACACTTCCCATGTCGTTTGGACATGATCTCTTCCAAGGGGTTGCTGTGAAGGTGGTACCTCCTCACAACATTGTCAATACGTGTTATCCAAGATCCGGACATCAATCCTCTCGGTTTGCAACCACATGTTCATGACCACACGTAGGTCTACTATATCTCTTTCAGCACATGTGGGTTGGTTGGCTGAACTCGACCAAGCTCCACTAAGTCCATGCATCTCGCATGCTAGCTTTTTCTTAGGGTTGGGAGGCACCAAGACCCTAAGACATGGTTGCTGAGCACACTTGCTTTTTCGTTCAAAGATTGCACTCATCTTTGAAGGAGGCGGCATTGGTCGTTTGGCATGCGCATTTTCCATCAAAGTCCATCATTGGACACGACAATGCTCCGACCTAGATGACCTTGGTTTCAACCATCATCCCCTCATTTTTGTCTGAAATGGGTACCATAGGCTGCCGCTCGTGTCCCCGTCAAAATCACACTGCTTTTGAACTAGATTAACTGAGATAACCAATCTCAACAACCATAGATTCCATACACGGACAAAGTGTTCATCGTACGGTATTCACCAAACCGGTGTACAATGATCACAATCATTTCGGTGCAAGTTGGAAGAACACCTTTCGGGTTTCATTTCCATGTGTTTGTGATCAAACACCTCCGAATCACATCCGATGATCTTGGAACAACTAGTTTCTGAAATGATTTGTGATTACGTAATTTCGTGCAAGGGTTCCATTCAAGATCTCGTCAGTGGATTGTGTTTGCCAAGTTGCAACAATCCATGTTGCTTCAATGTCTTCTATTATATACATTCGGTACTTCCATTCAATATATTGTTTTCCATATACCTCGTCCGAGGCACTCGTGGAGGGGATTGCCCTCATCAAAGACATCTCAACAATCATCCACCATTGTGGATACCACCGCAGCGACATCCTAAGTTGTATTGTACTTGCGTTGGGCAATGTACTTCAATTGAACCATCCCCAAAACCAAGGGACTTGAGTCACTTCACCATGACCTTTCGGGTCAGTGAAGCATGGTTCGACTACACCATAGTCATTATTATCTCTCTTGGAGTTTAGTTTTCTTCCAAAGAATTGGATGGCTGGTGCTACACCATGCCTTGGTATGATCGGAATCCATCTGCATGATGTTTGAAGAGCGTAATGTACACAACTAGCGTACCATGTCACGTTGGCCTCAACTTTGGGACGTTTCTTAAAAAATCAAAGGAATTTGATAAGAAATATCGTTTCTCAAGGCCCATCTTGAAGAGTCCCTTCACATCAACATTTCTGACACACTGGTCATTTTTTTATCTACGTGTTGATTATGACTCATGTGGTCGGTCGGACCACCAAGATGTAGATGCTAACACACTGTTAGCATAAAGCTGTTAGCTTATAGATCGTCTCCACGGTCACAAGTTTTGAACACAAAACCTAGACCTTGACTTGATCCCAACTGTGTCGTAGCTGGTTTTTAGAAATCTATGAGATTGTCATAGTTCTCTGGAGCACCATTAGTAGAAAACAAGTGTCCCTCATTTTCTCTGAAATGGATTTTTACCGAACTGTTGATGAATTCATGTCATCGACATCGGTTCACGTACTTTTGTCTACCAATGTCCAGGACATGTTCATTCACCGAGTGATGATAGACTGAAGGTGTCGCCTTCATTTTTATTCACTTTCGACATTCGGCCAATCTTTTCATACGTCGGATTTTACTCTTGCGATCTTCGACCACTGTGGCGTCTCAATTCGTTGAGGATCCATCAAAGAGTCTCTTCCCCTCCCTGGTGCATTCACAACCCCCACTGACAATAATCTTTGTCCTTTGAACGGGGTTGTCGGTACCGGTCAGGTACCCCGATTAGTATCCATCATTCACTGAGTGATAGGGTGTCAATGGTTTTGCCATTGAGAATTTATTCAAGGATGTCATCCTTAACACGTTCAATCATGGACCGATGTTGCATCAGCAATGACTGATGATGCAGAGAACCTCCAAAAGGTAATGATGCATCCAATACATACTGTGTACATGCGGCACGATGGCAATCCTCGAGGATTGGAGTCGGCGAGCTAACATACCAGGTCTGTTTCACATCTCATGACATAGTCATGACACCGACACAGTCATGAAATGATCACATTCGCCTTTGAATATTGTAGCGCAATGGAACGTGCGACTTTCATGGCACACGTCCTGCGCCCACCAAACTACTTGTTTGGTGAAATGCTGTCGTCATTTTTATCCAAGACATCAATTAATAACATCAGCTTGTTCAAATGTCACGAAACCGTTGTGATCACTCGCCTGTCCAACTTGTCCATTACTGGGTGTCGTGATCAATGCACCAATACTTAGTGGATTAGATTTTTGCGCATGTCATGCACATAGTCCACGCATGTTGTATACCCAACTTCACTTGGTTCAAGTTCAATGACATGAATTGCATACCATGATCCATTGAAAAGTGGGTTGTCCCCGGTGCTTGATCATGTGTGCTTATCCCTTGTAGAAATGCAAGCCGTGCAGATTTTGGAATTGGTGCTCAACCAACTGGGATTTTGTAGTGCGTTCCATCTATGAACAGGGAGGAGTTCGTCCACCTTTAGCATGGTCTAATTTTGAGGAAATTGTCCTCGTCACATGTGATCCATCTGATAAAATTTGGTTCGTAAAACTTTCGAAAGTACTTTCCCAAACTGCCATCAACAGGGTGAATGGTTGTCACTGTCGGTGGCGACCAAGATCGCTGTGTTTTTGTCACACCGTACGGGCATACCTTTGATCACCACAACCGTCTGTGATTGTTTCTAGCCATACCTGTCGGTTCTCCATTCGAAGGGTTTGAAAGTATGACCATCCTCGACTTTGTCGCGATTCCTTGCAAACGACGAACAACGTGTTTTTGACGTTTCGAGTAACGCGCTTGACACACGTGCCCATGGAACCACTCCGCGCATAATCTAGTGGTCTATCACAAGCTAGTCTGATGAGGCAACGAGTTGGCTAGTTCTTGCTCCTTGATACAATGGGGTACGATCGGCACCCATGTTATTGTTGCAATCGGCATCTTATGACATGTGCTATACCATCAACACTAGCATTGCCAGTCCCATCACAACTCATGGTCATAGTGCCTTGGCACTTGCATTAGTGGTGTATTCGGTACCCATGACAAAAGTGCAACCTGCAGCTTTTGCCAATTGTGCAATCAGCATTTATGACAACGGTGCATTTGACACTCGTGTCAACGATTTAATCGACACAATCATCATTCATACATTCAACGCTCATGGCAATTGTGCGTTCGGCACTTGCCTGAATGCTACAATTGCATCTCCCATGTTGGTCATGCTCCCAGTGCAACCGGCACTTCATTTTGTGCGCTCGACCCTTGTGCAGGGATTTTCAGCATCGCGTGTGTGTTGAGTAAGATCGGCACTCGCTCTCTCATTTCATCAAAATCCAAGCACAAGTGAATTGCCTTGTATCCTTGGTGCAATCAGCATCCACGTGGATTCGCAACCGTCCTTTGCTTTGGTCAAACCTCTACAGACCATGCGCAATGCGTGCGGCACTAGCATCACAGATGCTTTTGGCATTCGTGATCAAAGTGCAACTAGCAGATTTAACTGTGCAACCAAAACGTAGGCCCTAACAATAGTCGTCTTAGGACGGGTGGGCAAATGGTCGCCTCAGCCATTTTGGCTGAGACGAACCGCGCCACAAACGGACGTAGTCGTCATAGGGCACTTTTGCAAACATGCATCCTAAAACCCTATTGTTCCACGTGGCATTGCCACGTTGGAACAGGACCCTTGCGCCAAGCTAAGAGTGGAGGAGGAGTGACACGATGGATTTTCCATCGCGACACTCCTTTCACCTAGAATCCGGCCACGGATGTTTTACAGGCTAGAGTCGAACCAGACTCTAGCCTATTACATTTTTCCGGCTCCTCCAAACTTGAGCCTCGAGTACCCGGAGCACCCGATAAATGTTTAACGACCATTTTCAACCGTGAAAATGGTCCGTACACTACTTTGTGTGTGTGTGTGTGCGTGTGTGTGTGTGTGTGTGTGTGTGTGTGTGTGTGTGTGCCTGTGGATGTACGTGTGCGTGTGCGTGTACGTGTATTCGCGCATTCGTGTTTTGTGGACAAGGTGGTAAGTCGTAAAAAGGAGTGGATGATCCATATATTGCTTGAGGAAAGTGCGTAATTGGGAAGGACCACTCCAAAAAGTGGGTAAAAAGGAAGAACTACGTATGAACAATCACCAGCAGATTTTGTGGCAGGAGAAAGAGAAAGGGACAAAAAAAGAACACAAATCTTCTGAATTTTGTTAGGAATATGATGTAGAAGCAGGCTGTAACGTGTCGTGTCTCCAGCTCTTGCTCTGAAGTTGTCGTTGGAGTTCGCAGAATGATGTTCTCAGTCCGCGTCAGGGGTTTACCCCCTTCGCAGGATTGAGGGGCAATCGTCGTCAAAGACCCAGAGCAGGGAGACTTGAATATTTCGAGTCTCCGGAGGCCCATATCCGTTTTCAACCAAACCCCTAGTTTTGGGACCCAAACCGGGGGTTTTTACCTTGAACTCGTGTGTTCGCACAAGTTATTTCATTTGTTTTATGTCAAACTTCGATTCATGTTTTGCCGTTCTGGCACAAAATCGTTGCGTGCGAGGCACGCTGGCTATTTTGCGCCAGTTTTCTCTCGACCTCACCCTCGCTCCCCCTATCCCTTGTCCTTGCTTGCTTGTTTTTGCAAGGAGGACAAGGGGGGGGGGCGAGGGCACGAGGCCACGAGGCCTCGCCCTCGAGGCCCTCGTGGCCTCTCAGCCGTCGATCGGGCTGAGGCCGCGATCAGCGGCTGGTGGGTGGCCGGCCGGTGGCCGGCCGGTCACTTGGCCGGCCGCCGGCCGTCCAGCCGGCCGGCAGCGAGCTGGCCGGCGGCCAGCGAAGTGCTGGCCGCCGGCCAGCCCTTGCTGACGCGAGGGGTGGTGTGCAACCACCCCTCGGTTCAGCGAAGAGGGAGGGTCGAACCGGCCCTTCCGCTACATTCCTCCCCACTTGTTATGAACCGTCCCGGTTCATGAACACAAGTAGGATTGTAAGTCAGTGAGACATCAACATTGTGAAAGAAAGTTTATAATTTCAATCACCAGCTAGACATGAACACGTGCATGGAACTTAGACCTAAGCTGCAGCTTGTAGGTCAGCACGGCTAGCGGCCTCCCCCCTTTAGGCTGGAGCGTCCGCGCGACAACCATGTTGGACGTCCCCAACTTCCTATGGTCGCTGTCCATAAAAGCTTCCCTGTGGGAATGTTGTTCACTTTTTCCGCGTTCACGTGGTACCTCCTGCCACGCGTCGATCTGTGCGAGCTGCACGCTCGCTCCAGTGCTCGTTGACCACCCTTGTGGGCAACCAAGATTCGGGCTCCCATGAATAATGTTCAGGTCCACAACCGGCCCAATGAACGAGGTACTCCCGGACAACGCGCGACCGAAGAGTATGCTCTCAGTGCTGGAGTAGGCGAAGGACCTCGTATTGGCCGTCGGCAGCCAGGACCGCTGGCGGTGGCTGAACGGTTCCTTCTGCCGTGTATGAAGCTAGAAAGCTCACATGAAACACGTCATGCATCTTCATACTCGGCGCATGTAGCAATCAGTATGCCACTGGCTCGATGCGTGCCACAATGGGAAACGGCCCAATCCACTTCGGTAGAAGTTTTCTTGCCCCTGGCAACTTCAGCCGAAGGCTTTTAGTGCTAAGCAGCACTTTGTCACCGATGTCAAACGAGACCTCCCGGCGACCTTTGTCGGCATATGCCTTTTGTTGCTTCCGAGATGCTTGAAGGTGACCCTTCGCCTCCTATAGTAAGGAGTCGATGCACTCGGCAAAGGCTTGAGCGGAAGGAACCTGCCCTCCTGTACTCCCACTCTTCACCAATGAAGAGGGTACTATTGGATGCCGACCACTGTTCAACACGAACGGTGCGAACTGTGTGGACTCGTTTACCGAGTTGTTCACCGTAAACTCTGCCGGTGCTAGGAATTCGTCCCAATCATGCATGGCAGGGTCCACGTACATGTGGAGCATCTGCTCCAGAGTGCTATTCATGCGCTCTGTTTGTCCGTCAGTTTGAGGGTGAAATGCTGTCGACATTTGCGACTCACTGCCAAAGTATTCGTGCATCTTTTGCCAGAACTTACTAGCAAATTTTCAGTCTCAATTAGAGATAATACGCAACGGCAAGCCGTGGTACTTTACGACACCCTCAAAGAAGAGACGAGCTGTCTCCTCTGCGTTCACGTCAGTGGTTGTGGGAAAGAAGTGTGTCATCTTTGTCAAAGGATCCACAACCACTAGTATTGCATCATGGCCACGGGCCGTGTCCGGAAGACCAGTAATGAAGTCCATGCTGACGTACTCCCATGGAGTCCCAGGAATGGGAAGCTGTTGGAGGAGTCCAGCAGGCTTCTTGTTGCTAGCCTTATTCCGAAGAGATGGGTCGCATGTCATGCAATACATACAGACATCAACACTCCACCCTAGCCACCAATAGTGGTTCGAGAGTGCCTGTCCGGTCTTTCCGGGTCCCACATGACCTGCGACCGGCGGGTCATGGAACTGGGAGATAAGCTTTGCTCGAAGGTCTCCCGAGTTTGGCACAACTTGTTCTCCGTGCCAGAAGATTCCTTCGGCTTCCACCAAGCCACACTTGTCGAGATTTTGAGAGTCTTGAAACCAAGAATCCATACAGTATCCCATCCGGATCCTGTTTACAAAACCGTTGTAATGGATAATCTCTCGTGGTGGTTGCCGCAGAGGTGTTGGGGGATCTGGTGGTTGTACTGTTGCTGTTGCAATGGCCATAAAACACCCACTGACCTCGGTGGTTGCTTTGATTTCCATAGGCTGTCGGCTTAGTGGATTGGCCACATTGATGCGTCCTGGCCGATATTCCCATGTGAATGAGAATTGACTCAAGTATTCAATCCAACACGCCTGTCGTCTTGACAGGTTCAGTTGCGTCTGGAAAAACACCAATGGATTATGGTCGGTCATGACCGTCACACCTCCTTCAGCACCCTCGAGGTAGCAATGCCACATCTTGAAAGCGTGTACTACCGCAAGGAGCTCTTGATCCCCAGTCGTGTACCGCGTTTCCACGGGAATGAGCTTCCGGCTCTCATACGCAACTGGGTGACCGTTATGCATGACGACGGCTCCGAGTCCTACTACCGACGCATCACATAAAACATCCCACGGTTGCAATGGATCCTGAAGAGTTAGGATGGGCGCCGTGGATAGGAGCTCTTTAACCTTGAGAAAAACGTTCTCGCAATCAGGTGTCCATTCCCAACGCACGTCTTTTCGCATAAACCTGGTTAGCGGTGCTACCAGGGTCAAATACCCTTGCATAATCCGTCAAAAGTAGTTTGCAAGGCCGAGGAAAGACCGTATCTGCCCAACATTCTCAAGACGTGGCCAGTCCACAAGAGCTTGGACCTTTCGTGGGTCGACACGGATGCCGTCCTTACCGACGATGTGTCCAAGGTATTCGAGTTCATCTTGTGCAAACTTGCACTTGCTCACTTTTTCATAGAACTTATGTTCCCAAAGGATTGCAAGAACTTCACGCAGATGTTCTATATGCTCTTCCATTGATTTGGAGAAAACCAGGATGTCGTCCAGGTAAACCAAGTAAAACTATCCGAGTTGCTTGGTGAATGTTCGGTTCATTTCTCCTTGGAAGGTTGCCGGGGAATTCGTAAGCCCGAAGCAGAACACTTGGAACTGATAGTGTCCCATGTGCATTCGAAACGCAGTTTTTGGCACATCGTCTTACGTGATGCGGATTTGATGGTACCCTTGAGACAAATCCAAGGACAAAAATTCTTTTGCACATTGGAGTTGGTCAAAAAGGTCCTCAATCCGCGGTAAGGGGAATCAATTTTTACTATTAGCTTGTTCAACGCCCGGTAATCCACGCAAATGCGTAAACCACCTTTCTTTTTGTTCACAAAAAGGATCGGCGCACCGTACGGCGAGCTACTGGGCTCGATCCACCCCTTTGCAAGGTACTCTTTGATTTGGCGTTCGGCCTCTTGCCTTTCTGCTGGACTAAGGCAATACATGGTTCTGAACGGAGGAGTCACCTCCGGTTGCAGCGGAATCGTGTGGTCCATGTGTCTTTCTGGTGGAAGCCCAGCCGGTGGGTCTTGGAATACATCCGAGAACTCTGCCAATAGAGATCTGATCTCTTGTGGCGTACCTTCTGTCACGTCGTCCTCCACTTTCTGCAGCTGAGCCAAGAAGTATCAACAACCTTGTCAAATACATCTCTTGACCTGCATAGCAGACAAGCTGGCATGGACTTTGAGTTGGGTCGGCGATAATTCCGTACTCGGAATCAACATAAAGTGACGTTGTCTTTTTCGGAGGATCAAGCGCTTTGATTCAAAACACATTAGAGCCTTGTTGTCACGGAGCCAGGGATCGCCTAGCACCACATCAAACGGGTTAAGAAGGTTGAGTACCTTCAACGTGACACTCTGTGTGTGCCCTTGAATACAAATCTTCACTTTACAAGTACCAATCACGGGTGCCGTACGGTTGTCACCGATAACAACTGCACCATTCGATGGCTCGTACTTGAGGCCAACCGGTCGGGTAAAGCCAAGGCTAACAAAAGAGTCGTCCCCTCCAGTGTCAGCCAGTACGTTCACAGGAGCACTAGCTAGGTGTCATTTAAACTGCATCGTCATGTTGCCTCCACTCTTCCGAGTGAACAGACTGGACAACGGTAAGCTGAGTTTGTGATAAACACAGAATGTGTACGTCGGGCGTCGCAACTCCCATGATTCACCCACTCGAGTCCACATCTTGTGGGCACGTGTGAATTTGGCTAGCACCTTCCAGTCTTTAAATTTGACTGGGTCAAAATCGTCGACTAAGGGTACTGCAAACGTGATTGAACTCATTGCTTTGAGGGCGTTTGCTTCAAACACTGTGTCATACAACTCTTGCACAGTGGTCGATGTCGCCACCACTAAGGACCGTGGACAGGGTCGCGGGTCACTAAGCATGTACGATCATGCATCTCATCCGGAGATGCAAGGTTTAGTGGGCAATGTCGGTCAACAAGTGTAGAATGCGGTTCAGCAAGAGGAGAAAAGACAACAGAGAAATTTGAACTCGTCAAAAACTCAAATTGTTTAACATCCTCATATGAAAACATGAACCCACACTCGTGATCTAGTTTTACCCCTGAGTGGGCCCCACTGACATCACTCAGGGGTGGGGAAAACCCGCCCCACGGCTCCGTCCGTTACCACGGCCGGGCCCATTGCCGCGACCGCGACCCTGTCCACGGCCCTGTCCGCGGCCTCCTACTGTACCATCCCCATGAGGTGCTACTACTGCAGCGAACGCTGCGGCCTCTTGTCCACCCCTAGCAGCCTGAGGGCACTGAGCCCTAAAGTGGCCCGGCTGCATGCAGTTGTGGCAGAGCCCTTCGCGGAAGGATGTGTTGCGACGCGCACGCGCCGCCTGCAGCTTGTCATTCTCGCGGCTGCGCTTGTTGTTGGGGCCCTTGTATCCACCAGCCTTCTTGGCTGGAGGGATTGCAGGCTGCTTGCCCTTGACCCCGTCTCGCTGTCCAACTGACCCACCAGCCCTTGCAGCGTCCATGCGCATGTCGCGGCCTTGCTGTGCACGCGCGTTCGGCCGTGCATCAGAGTAGTGCTTCGGGTTCGACGAATACACTTCGCTCATGCAGTCGCGCAACGCCCTCCAACTTGTCCAAGCTTGGCCGGTGGCTGTTGTGGTGGTCTTGTCCTTCAGCTTCTCGCTGGCGAGACCATCACGCAAGTACTCTAGCAGTATGCACTCTGGGTACTTGAAGGTCTGAGTCCCATCGCCCTCGGTGAAGCTTTTGGCTTCTTCCACGAGTGCAGTGAACTCGCTCAAGTAGGATTCGAGCGAGCTGCCCAGCTGCCTGAAGTCCTTGATCTTGTGGAAGGCGCGTTGCGCCTCCTCACGTTGGGTGTACTTCTTGCGCATGATTGTGCAGAAGGCCTCCCACGGCATGGGCTGCCACTCAAGGTGCGGTTGCTGCGCAGTTCACTCCTTGACCACATACTTGAAGAGTTTGTCTTCAAGCCGCGTCGTGGCAAGGTCGCCCCACTGGCTGAGTGGAGCCTTATGGACACGTAGGACGTGCTCCATGCGGTTGAGCCAGTCGGTTAGCTTCATGCCCTTTCGAAAGATCTCCACACTGTGGAGGAAGGACGTTCATGACCGACCCGAAGTCATCAAGGTTGGCAAGTCGTCGCTGCCACCGGTAGTGGCATCCACAGCTGCGGCACACTGTGGTTGCTGCTGCAACCGCACCTGGGTCACGCTCTGCAACGCCTTGTCGAGGTCGTTGCAATGGCGGCTTGCCTCATGGGCGGCCAATCGCCGCAGCTGGCGATCACGGTCAAGGTCTGTGATGCTCTGCCTGACGTGGACTAGCAGGTTTGCGAACGCGAACTTAAGCTCTGATGTCATCAGAGCATCGGCGATAGCCTCTAGGGCCTCGCGTTGTCCGTGCACCCTTACCCACTGTAAGAGGGTACGATTTGCGTACACGCCTCCACGGAGTCCCACCTTTTGGAGGAGATCATCGTCGGCGATGATGCTCGAGTGGGCGCTGCCTTGCCCCATCGTCGGAAGGAGAGTCCGCCATCATTCCTCCGAGTGGTACCGTATCTCCACCATCGGTGGTGATCTTGAGTCAGCCTGCGGCCTCGGCAGCAAACTCCGTGAGCCTACGACGGTCATCGTGAATTGCCTTCGCGGCGACGTCGTTCGGCTCGTTCTCGTGGAAACTTCTTGTGCGGTTGCTTTCAACGCCCTTGCTGCTCTCGGCAGTCTTGCTGCCGTCGGCAGCTTTAGGCGATGCGGCGGGCGTCTTGCCCTTCTCGAGCAATCGGCTCGAGTTTGTCGCACGATGATGGCGATAGTCGCGATCCTCGTCGCCTTCGCCATCATCGATGTCGTGCTCTTCGTCGGGTTATCCCCCCAGGGAGATCCTCCTCCATCGCATCGTCCGTCGTGTGGGGGTCGTCCACGTGCGTGTCGACGTGCTCGTCGAGCACTTTTTGGCCTCCGCACGCTGCTTGGTATTGCCGAGGTTGGCGTCGGTTGCCTTCGGCGGTAGGGCTGCCCTTGGCGGTACGGTTTCCTTTGGGTTGGCAACCGTGCTCGCGGCCACGGCTCCCAAAGTTTGGAGTCCGCCGAGAGCTTGTAGTGAGGCCGTCACCACCTTGCCCTTGTTTGTCTTGGGCGGTCCGGCACTTGCCATCTCGTCATTCGTACAACTAAAACGTGAAGGTCGTTGTGAGGATCACCCCACAACTTAAAGGAGGAATCGCCTCCTACAATCTAGCTCTCACGATCGGTGAGGCAATTTCAATATAAACTTTTGTTTTCCTAGGCCGCCACGTCGGCACAAGGTTGTGGGTTTTGTAACTAGTCCTCCTAAGCCGTGACTCACGGCACTTGGCAGCAACTAGGATCTAGGAAAACAGAAAGTACCAATACAAGGCATTAACTAGAAGTGTGAGTACCGCTCACAAAACAAGGAAAAACAGCAAGAGCAAAAGGACTACTTTTCTTCTTGACTTCTTGTCTTCTTGTCTTATGGTGTTCTTGGTTTCTTCTTGCGTCTTCTTGGCACGTCTCGTGCCCCTTGGCGGCGTCCTCCTTGAGCCGGCAGCGTTGGGGGAGCCGCCAAAAGTCCCCAAGGTGTTGTCCTCCCTCTTCTTAGGGTTTTCTCAAGCTTTGAGAGCCCCAGGCCTTGGGAAGAAACGCTGTCCCAGTTTTTGGTTGAAGGAGGGAAGGAGGGGAACCTTGAAGAGGGGGGAAAACTTGGTGGTTTAGGGGTGGGCACTCCCCACCCCGTCCCACACAAGTCCCCTAGGTCCCCTGGAGGTGTGGAGAAGAAGGCCCAAAAAAATGAGCTATTTCCTAGCTTCCTAACGCACTTTACGGTGCTTCAAATGGTGAAGCGTAGATGTCGTAGTCCCTTCTGGCGTATCTGCTGCTGCTTGCAGCTGCCGGCGGCATCTATGTCGTAGTCGCCGTTTCTGTCGAACTCTTGGTCGCGAGGGTCATCTGGCTTTGAGAACCACTGTAACGTGTCGTGTCTCCAGCTCCTGCTCTGAAGTCGTCGTAGGAGTTCGCAGAATGGCGTTCTCAGTCCGCGTCAGGGGTTTACCCCCTTCGCAGGACTGAGGGGCAATCCTCATCAACGACCCAGAGCAGGGAGACTCGAATATTTCGAGTCTCCGGAGGCCCATATCCGTTTTTAACCAAACCCCTTGTTTTGGGACCCAAACCGGGGGTTTTTACCTCGAACTCGTGTGTTTGCACAAGTTGTTTTGTTTGTTTTATGTCGAAGTTCATCGAGAACAAAATTCGATTCATGTTTTGCCGTTCTGGCATGAAATCGTTGTGTGCGAGGCACGCTGGCGATTTCGCGCCAGCTTTCTCTCGACCTCACCCTCGCTCCCCCTATCCCTTGTCCTCGCTTGCTTGTTTTTGCAAGGAGGGAGAGCGGGGGCGAGGGCACGAGGCCACGAGGCCTCGCCCTCGAGGCCCTCGTGGCCTCTCAGCTGCCGATCGGGCTGAGGCCGCGATTGGCGGCTAGTGGCTGGCCGGCCGGTCACTTGGCCGGCCGCCGGCCGTCCAGCCGGCCGGCAGCGAGCTGGCCGGCGGCCAGCGAAGTGCTGGCCGCCGGCCAGCCCTCGCTGACGCGAGGGGTGGTGCGCAACCACCCCTCGCTTCAGCGAGGAGGGAGGGCCAAACCGGCCCTCCCGCTACACAGGCGCTGGCTGTCTCTGCCTGCTGCTATTGTGGTGATGAGCGTCACAGGTGGCGTTGATGCTGGCAATGCCCTCCGAGCTGGCACCTGTCTTGGCTTTGACCACATGATCCATTGCGCCCTCCACACTATCAGGGCCTGCCTGATACGGCAGTCCTCCTCACCGGAGCTATGGCCATACTATACGGCAAGCAACAGGGCCTGAAGTGAATGGTTAAGGACCTTAGCAATAGAGTTGTTGCTGGTCATGATGAAATGACAACTCCGCTCTCCACCACCTCTTCTCAGCCACGTCACAGGCCTGTACAGACGACTCTTCTCAGCCACCATCAGAATTGCCATCGTAGGGTGTGACAATGCTCTCCATCTTACGGTTCTCTATCGATATGGATCCTACACGAGACTGCTCTTCTTGTGCCTGTCGCTCTCGTCGACCTCATGCTCAACGAAAGAATTTGCGCATGACACAATAGGCCCGTCTTGTCTCGAGGACATTGACAGCCTTACGAGATTCTACGATTCTGGAGGTTAGGGGAGTGTATGTGCCCATTGGCTACGATCACGTAGGGATGCAAGCTAGAAAACCTAGGCAGCAGGTTGGGGCAGCAGTGTTGTTGATGCAGCGTGCGGGATTCCATGCTCGTTGCTTAAGTCAGCTGCCCCCTCAGTCTGCTTCTCTAGTGTCTAAGTCTGGAAGCTCTGGGTTTGTTACTCAGAAACATGCGCGCCAGAGTTAGCGCCAGAAAGCAGCTGAAAACTGAAAGTAACTGGTTAGGAATGAAGAATGAGCAACAACGGGAGACCCCTCCAAGTTCTAGCTCCCTCCCACTAGTGTAGAACTTGTTACTCAGCTAACCACCCAACCAGAAAACAGTCCTAGACCTATTCTATGGCAGGCAGGGTTTTCTCGGTGAGCCCTGCCAGACGCCCGACAGCCCAAAACCCGGGCGTCGTCCGTTTTGCCTCAAAACTGGACCATACCATAACACCGACGGTGCGAACGCAGTCGTGCGGTCAGAATCAGCTAGAAAAACAACAGCGAGGAGTTATGGCTGCCCGAATCCGGGTAGTGCCTACGACAGTCAGTGACGCCAAGCAGGGCCACACAACAGGATACATGGATCCTAGGCATAGTATGACGATGTAGACGCAATGCCACAACCAGAAACAGAGCTGAGTGCATGGAAACAACATCTGCAGTGACAGTGACCGCCAGCGGCTCGACCACCGCGAAGGCCTGCCGATGGAGTTGAGCGCATCGCCATAGGGAGGAGGCTTCACCGAACAGTGCGTGGGCCTCAGCGCATGTCGGCTCCACCGCGCGACACTCTAGCAGCGTTGAGTCTCGCCGTCAGTCATCTGCATGCCGATGTACACAAGCCGGGAGGACACAACAGAGTACGAATGAGAGATGCGCGAAAACCAACACTCCCCCATGACTCACAGGCGTAGTGCACATGTGCGGGCAGAGACACAGACAACGACCAGACTCCCCCAGACCACGCAGAAATGCAAGCAGGGACAAAAAGAACAACTCATGGACGCACGCCAACCGATCTCACAGCCTTCTTGAACGAGTCACGCTTCAGTGCCTTGGTCAAGAAGTCAGCCAGCTGCCGTGATGTCTCAACCCTCACGATGCTGATGGTACCGTCACGCAAAAACAAACGCACATAGTGATACTCAATGTTGATGTGCTTTGTGCATGTGTGATGCACGCTGTCATTGTCGGCGATGGCCATGACAGTCTCATTGTCACAGTACAACATGATGGATGCGACAGGGTGACGCAACTCGGACAACAAACGACGCAACCACACACTCTCACATGCGCCTGAGCCAACAGCCACATACTCAGCCTCAGCAGTGCTACGTGCAATGCACCCTTGCTTGCCACTGCGCCAGGACATATCTGTGCCACCAATAAGAAAGATCCAGCCTATACGACTCTTACCGTACGGACTGCCGGCCCAGTCACTGTGCATATATCCCACGGCAACCACAGACGACTGACTGCGGAACATAAGACCTCGCCAAGGAGTTGAGATAACATAGCGCAGTACTCTGATCGCGGCCTTGTAGTGGAGGTGACGCAGCTCTTGAGAGAACTGGGCCAGGAGGTTGACGAAGAACGCGATGTCTGGGCGCGTCATCGTCGCCAGGGACATCAGTGACCCGATGACTCACCGGTACGTGGTCACGTCAACTGGCTCTCCCACGATGGCTGGGTCGGGGCTCTTCAGCTTCACATGGATGAGGATGCGTTCGGCACAAGTGGCAGGTCCTTCGCAAAGCGCGTGGACAGTGTTTGCACATAGACGGCCTGGTGGATGTGCAAGACGCACTGGGAGCGATCATGCTCGAGCTCCATGCCCAGGAAGACTCTGGCAGATCCGAGATCCTTGATCTGGTAGACGGCGTGCAACAAGTCCTTGACGCACTGGATGGCAGCCGTGTCTGGCGATGTGATGAGGAGATCGTCGACGTAAACCAGAACAGCGGCGAAAGTCTGGCCTCGCGGACTGACAAACAGTGCGGGGTCAGCGGTACTGCGCTGGAGTCCGCCCCGAAGGAGCGTGCTACTGATTTCTTGGTTCCAGCACCGAGGCTACTGCTTCAGGCCATAGAGGACCTTACGCAGTCGCCAGACTCTCCCAGTGCCGTCGTCGAAGCCTGGGGGCTACACCATGTAGAGCTCCTCACCCTCTAGTGAGCCGTGGAGAAATGCGTTCCTCACATCCATCTGATGCAGCTCCCACCCATGCTGGGCGACCAGGCTGAAGAGCGCCCGGCTAGTGGAGAACCGGCCAACTGGGGCAAAGATCTGGTCATAGTCGACCCCGGGAATCTGGGCAAACCCCTTGGCTATAAGGCGGGCCTTGTACTTGTCCAAGGACCCGTCGGGCTTCCACTTACGCCGAAAAACCCACTTGGCGCCGATGGCCTTCCGACCTGGAGGAAGGTCGACGAGGTCGTACACATGGTGCTGTTGGATAGCAGCAAGCTCATCGGCACAGGCGGCGTCCCAGTGTGCGGCCTCAGGAGAGGCTCGTGCCTCGCGTAGGGTGGCTGGGTCCTCCGGGCGTACTGTGGAACGGACTGAGAGAGCGTGTGCATCCCGAGCCCCTGGTGGGATGCGCACGAGTGCAGCCACGACAACGTGCCGATGCTCATAATGGAGCATGACATAGCCTAGTGCGGAGCCCGGGTGAAGGTCTGCAATGATGGCCGAGGTGGTCAAGCCGAGGGCCTTAGTGCCAGGGTCCCCACTCACGACCGTGGGAGTGGAGGAGACACGTGGAGCCACGGGGAGTCGAGGCGCCACGGAGCGTGGTACGACAGTCCGCATGCTCGTCGACGGTCTGGGTCGGAGGCTGCCGCCTGGGCCACGTGTGTAGCGTGGCGGGGCAGGAGATGGCATTGAGTCCGACGGGCCAATGGAGGCAGACGGGGTTGTTGGCCCGGAGGGGCCAGGGGATGTGACCAGGGCAGCTGGCCCGGATGGGCCGGCGGACGCGACTGGGGCTGCTGGTTCGGAGGGACTGATGGGCACGTCTGGGAATGCCGGACCAGAGGGGCTAGCGGACACGACTGGGGCTACCGGTCCGAAGGGGCCAGTGGACGCGACTGGGGCTGCTTGCCCGGAGGGACTGGCGGGCACGTCTGGGACTGCCGGACAGGAGGGGCCAGTGGACAGGATGTTGGATTTTACATAAGCAGAACCTTTAGGAATCTTCAGATGAGGTACTCTGATGGTTCAACTTTCTGTTACTGTGCTGAATTTGATGGTGGTGACTTCTCAGTTAGAGATAACCACTTAAACACACACAGGCACTCTTGCCTTGGCAATGTCACTGACTGTGCTATTCAAGAGTATGAGCTGAAGGCACAGATACACGAATCGTCTCACAAGCTTTCCAACGGTACCAAGCTTGCTTGAAATGATTACACACTGACAAAGTAATAGGAAATACAAACCTATAGCTACTTATCTGCCTACACTAGCTAGAAGCAAAAAAGGTACAAGTGTTGACTCAGTCCGGTCTCCTTGTGTCTTCACAGGATCTTCCGGACACCGCTCGATGATCTCCGATCATCGGCAGACCGAGGTTGGCGGGTGCCCAGCGTCCTCGGTGCGATCCACGGACGAGATTGTCCGGATCTGCGGTAGCTTTTGCATGACCATCGATCTGGCTCGGGCTCTTGGTTCACGATGATGGTCCGACCATATCTCTCAATACCAGCGGTGCTGATAAATCCAAAACGCCCTCGTAGGATTCTTGACCACAGGATCCACTTTTAGAAAGAGGAATATCTTCAGCGGTTACTTGGTCCATGCCACGTCAGCAGCCTCGAAGTCGAGAGGAGCTCACGCTCGCACTCTCGCCTCGTTTCCCGGACCACCCATCCTGTTGGTCCAAAACATGCCGATATATATGACTGCCGGTACGGGTATACCGTCAGC
>SZWC01009014.1:31888-46088 GCA_023375785.1 Penium margaritaceum | reverse complement strand
GCTGATCAATCCAAAACGCCCTCGCAGGATTCCTGACCACAGGATCCACTTTTAGAAAGAGGAATATCTTCAGCGGTTACTTGGTCCATGCCACGTCAGCAGCCTCGAAGTCGAGAGGAGCTCACGCTCGCACTCTCGCCTCGTTTCCCGGACCACCCATCCTGTTGGTCCAAAACATGCCGATATATATGACTGCCGGTATGGGTATACCGTCAGCTCTCCAGAGCTCCAATAGGAGAAATAGAGGAAGTAGGGCCACGGATGGATGGATGAGTGGGACGCCTAAAGAGACCTGCCCACAGCCATACCATGCCCCACCATAGGGGGGTCGAGAGAGTGATGACGATCTCACTCTCGGCCCTCTTGTTTGTCTTTTTGTTGATGTTGTGCCGAGCCCAGTAGAGCAGTGGATCAAGATGATCTGACTGTTGTCCTTTTTCCAACATTCCCCCCCTTGTCGATCTAGCGGTAATGAAGTTGGAGCCGACAAGTGGAAAAAGAAAAGAAGCCCCCCCCGCGAAAACAGAGCCGGGAAGGCGGGGGCAACAATAGAGGAACTGGGCGAGGCACGGGAATGCACGGCAGAAGGAATCCCCCCCCGGGCCAACCGAGCCTCGCGCGAGAGAGAAGAAAAAGAAGTCTGGAACAGCAAGACGCAGGGTGTACAGTAAGCCGGTGAGAACTTTTTAGCCTGGGCCACGCCCCAACGGCTGAGAGATAGACCGGTCCCAACAGCACACCCTGCCCGGACTTGGGGGAGTGGGCCCCCTCCCGCACATCCGGCCCGCAGGGTGAGGTGAACAGGGGGCAGCCCACCCATGGGGGTCTGAGAGGAGAGAGTGGACGAGCGGAATATAGACAGAGAGAAAATGCAGTTTGGAGCGGCCAGTGTTGCTCTCGTTGTTCGTTGTAGGAGCCCTACAACGACAACGTAGCAACGTTCTACAACGTTGTTGCTACGTTGTGTTGTAGGGCTAATGGTGACCCCGGGTTGCCGAAAACGGGCATTTTGCCACACACACCCTTAACAGTTCGGAAAACGGGAAAAACACAAGGACCAAAAAATCGACCCCGGAGCCAACTCACTCACTCGCGGTACCAAAATCGTTAGATATTGCTACAGTTACTGCTGTGGCATGCACTGCATGCCTGGCATGCTTGCATGGTACACGTTAGCTGTTGTAGCCCATGCATTGGCTGCTTTGGTTGGAAGTGACATGAACAAAAAAATAGCTTCTTGCATCCTATCGAGTGCAATGTACAGCTGGACGCCCCTCAAGCGCTACGCTCAATTCATCCACGAAGAATTTTTTAACATTTTTTCGTAGGATTTGAAAACAGGTTTTGACATACTATGTCGAAGTATTGCTGCTTTGATGCAGTCCATGTGTCATGCTACCCGTAGGTTTCAACGGAAAAGAAACTTAAGTTCGTGCACTCCCACGATCCTTGGATTTCTCGAAAATGGATGGTCATGCATCGCCGTTGTCGATGCCACATCGATCAGGCCTGCTACGTGTACGGCCACGATGCTGTCATGAAATCATCGACCTCAGCGTCGCGTTCATCGGTGAAGCGACGTGCCGCAGTGCAGCACCCGTGTGTCGGTGGAAGCGTCGTCTTGAGGGGTGAAAGAGCTTTGTTGGCAGTAAGTCACTGCCCTTCTCTTCGCCGTCAGCGTTGCACACCAAGTGTCGTTTGGCACTTGGTGTGCGACAACGTCTCAAGATGCAAACCCATCAGACCCCGTCATCTTCACAGCCCTCCTGGGGAGCATCTAGTGCTGCAGGGACCGTCCAGTCCCCTAATCCATCCGCAGTCACCGAGCCATTTGATGCCTCCCAATGGAATCCTCCATGGAAGCGTCAGGTATCAGGGGACTACCTGACGAAAGAACTCAGCAAGCAATGCGAGCCATACCCGACCAAGTCCAAGGAAGCAGGGTGGAGGTGCGGTTCCTGCGGTACCATCAAGTCTGGGTGCTGCGACCGTATCCGCGGTCACTTCGCTGGAGATAGCAGCAGCATCGGCAAGTGCCCCCATGTTCCACCAACGTGCCGAGACGTGCTTGGCCTAGAGCGCGAGCAGCCACCGCCGGCCGGATGGAAGCCGCACAAAAAACTTCTGTACAAGGGGCTCGGGCCAGAATGGGGTAAAAAAGACAAGCCGGTCGCGTGGGTGAAGCTGTGGGAGAAACTGGAGAAGTAGACGACAGCAGCAGCAGCTGGGGTGACCTTGGAACCAGACAGTGACGATGAGGATGCCCAGCCTGGCAGCAGTCATCAACCTCGGCCAGCCGTGTCAGCTCTACTCAGCCCAGCCGACAAGGTACCTCTGTTTGACATCAGGAGAGCCTCCAGTTTGCGGCAATCTTCCATGGACCAGCACATTGAACGTGGTCATAACGACAAGTGCCAGCTGTCCATTGTCAAGCTCATGTGCATTGGAGCTCTTCCAATCTCATTCTGCCGTGAAGGTGTGCTGCTAGAAGTGGTGGAGAATGCCAGGAAGACCAGTTCAGGGTTCAAGCTACCGAGCCGCAATACCGTCGTCAGTGATCTCCTTCCGAGGCTAGACAAAGAGCTAGAGGAACTGGATGCTCCCATGAAGCAGGCTTAGGACATCTACGGCACGTCTATTGCCGTGGACGTGTGGGCCGACCGCCAGGTCCGGCCCATTTACAATGCCATGGCCTGCAATACACAGGGTTCAGTTCACCTCTTCTCCAGAGATCCAAGCGGTCTCAGTCGGGATGCAGATCACACTGCAGCCATGATTGAGGCCGCCATAGAGGCGGTGGGGGTAGGCAGAGTGGTGTCAGTGATCTGCGACAATACCTCGGTCAACAAGAAAGCATTCAGTGACCTCAAAGCGAAGTACCCAAGCCTCTTCTTCCAGGGGTGCTGTGCTCACAACATTGACTTGGTGATGAAAGACAGGAAAAAGCGAGTGGGGTGCATCTCTCATTTCCAGGTGTGAGAAGGTTGTCTCATTTGTGAGGAACAATGACCTGCCACGGTCGTGGCTTCGTGAACGGACAGGAGGGAAGATGCTCGTGCCACGGTGTGAGACCAGGTTTGCATCTGTTTTTCTCATGGTGGATCGGTTGTTGGATCAGAGGGAAAACCTTGAAACCATGGTTGACAGTGAGATGTGGACGCAGATGGGCTGNGCAGCACGCCTTGTGGCAGCAGCTGACACAGCAAGTGAAGTTGATGATGGTGAAGAGAGCGAGGATGATGGTGAGATTGTGGAGGTGGGAGGAGAGGTGGAGCTACTACATACCGAGGATGATGAGGGCAGCAGCAGTGATGAAGGGGAGGACGAGGGAGAAGAGGATGATGCAATGGAAGCTGATGATGATGTCATTGAAGTGATGGCAAATGTTCGTGTCATGGTGGACAACCCCATGTTGCCGCATGCTCGGCAAGTGCGCATGCGGGAGGAAACACCAACAGCTGCCTCAGAGGACCAGCAAGGTACCAGCAGCCAGACTGGGGCAGCAAAGGCAACACCGGTAGCAGCAGATGCAGGGAATCAAGCAGCAACAGATGCAGGGACGCCAGAAGATGATGAAGGGAGCCCAACAGAAGCTATGCAGACTCCAGCAGCAGCAGAGGGCAGTGCAGTGGCATCTACCAGTGCACAAATGGCAAGCAGACAAGCTGCTACTGGCAGTGCAATGGCAGCAGGCACTACTTCCCCTGATGCTAGAGCACCTCCTGTAGTTGATGGTGCCATGGCACCCATCAGTGCATCAGGAGCCAAGCGTGGCAATGCAGCAGAGAAGCCTGCTAAGCGTGCACGTGGCAGGAAGTAGTTAGCTATGTGAAAAAAACGTGCAAAGTGTGAAAATTCTATCTTTTTTCATCTCAAACATTCATCTTTGCTATGTGTGACTGCTGATCTTGTACACATGTTGGCCAAAGCTTTTTGTCTACTTAGAAGTATTTTGATGCTCTTCACGCCAAAGTGAGATGTGATAACATCATGCTTGGAGATGTGCATAACCATGCTCAAGGGCAGAATTACAGAAGTGGTAGGAAGTATGCAATTGTGATAATACTATAGTGTTGAAAAATAGGAAGTGTCAATAAACGCCAGAAAATTATGTATCTGCAAATGAACAATGTGGAAAATTTGCATGTTGGTAGTTGCCCTGCCTTTTTGCCACTAAAACCACCATAATGACAGTTTTAACAACGTTGTGACTGAGGCTGACTACAACGTTGCTCATTGTTAACAACGTTGTGGCGTTGTCCGTTGTCCTGAGAGCAACACTGGGAGCGGCGTGGGCCAAGTAGCAAAACAGGGCAAGAAGAGAGGGTGTTGGCGTTATGCGAGGATCGAGGCGCGGAAGGAAGGCAAAGCGCAGGAAGAGAGAGAGAGCAGCGGCAGGCAGAAGTAAGAGGAGGCGGAGATAACGGTCGGACGCAACCCGCGTCCGTGCCAACGCCTCATATGGGGGGCACGGAAGCGGGAAGCGATGACGGTTCCACCAAGGACATTCTTCATCCATCCCAACGCCTCATCTGGGGGGGACGGAAAGAGAAAACCAGGAAAGAAGCGACAGCGGAGAAGACCCGAGAAGGAGGAAGACAGCACCGTGAGAAGTCAGGATGAGGGAAGGAGGCCCATGCAGGCACAGAGATGGGTGTGGCGGTCAGCAGAGAGGGCTTTGGTGAAGATGTCAGCAGTTTGGTTGACAGTGGGAAGGTAGTGCATGACGACTTCGCCTTCTGCAACAACATCGCGAACGTAATGGTACTGCCGACAGACGTGCTTGGTGCGGTCATGAAGAACGGGATCCTCGGAAAGGGTGATATCCCCTTCGTTGTCACAGTGGATGGGCGTAGGCTCGAGTTGGTCAAATCCAAGCTCGCTTAGAAGCATACGAAGCCAAACCGCCTCCCTTGTGCATTCGCTCTCAGCAATGTATTCAGCTTCAGTTGAGGAGAGAGCGACCACAGACTGCTTCTTGCTGCGCCAGCTGACGGGTCCAGTGTTGAGGAGAAAGACGTACCCAGAGGTGGAGCGGCTGGTGGTATGATCACCAGAGAGATCAGTGTCGCAGAAGCCCTGAAGAACATTGTTACCAGGGGCGTAGCGGATAGCCAGGGAAGCAGACCCACGAAGATAGCGAATGCTACGCTTGGCAGCCACGATATGAGCAGCAGTGGGGTCGCTGACAGCCTTGGCCGAGGAGACCAACAGTGAAGGAGAGGTCAGGTCTGGTAGCCACAGAAGCGTACATCAGGGAGCCCACCATGCGCGGAAAAGCATCGGTATCGTCCAAGGAGGCCAGTGGTGTGACTGCCGTCACTGGTTTGGTGAGGCTATGGTCCTTGGAGAGTGGAGTGGCTTGAGGAGTGGATGCACCAAGCCCGAACTTGTCAGCCACACGTTGTGCGTAGGTGGCCTGGGTGAGTGTTACATGACCGTGCAGGACGTCATGGGTGATCTGAATCCCAAGATAGTATGTGAGAGGTCCCATGTCTGTCATCTCAAATCGGCGGGAGAGCTGCTGTTTGAGAGTATCCAGAATAGAGAGGGACGGTCCAAACAAGATAAGGTCATCCACGTAGAGAATAACACCGAGCAGGTTTGACCCTCCGCGGAAATACACAGAGTGGTCAGAGTGTAGGCGTTGGAGTCCTTGGACCAAGAAAAATTTGTGGATGTTCAGATTCCACTGTCATGGAGCTTGCTTTAGCCCATACAGGGATTTGTTGAGCTTGCAGACATGATCGGGATGATCTGGGGAGACGAAGCCCTCTGGTTGAGTCATGTAGACAACTTCTTTTAGATCACCGTTGAGAAAGGCGCTCTTGACATCCATTTGATGAAGATGCCATTTGTTGCTGGCGGCCAGGGAGAGGATCACCCTGATGGAGGAGTACTTGGCCACCGGTGCAAAAGTGTCTTGGTAGTTTACTCCGAGAACTTGGCTGAATCCCCGTGCAACAAGACGTGCCTTGTGGCGATCAGGTGTACCTGCACTGGTCAGCTTGGTCTTGAACACCACTTACATGTGACGATAGGTGTGTTGGGTGGTCGAGGAACCAGATCCCATGTATGCTGTTTTTGAGGCTGAGAGAGCTCCTCTTGAGCTGCTTGACGCCATTGGTCTGCATCTGGGCGGCGCATGGCATCCTTGAAGCTGGTGGGATCCACCACTTGTGTGAGTAGTGCTGTATGGTCGAGGTCGTCGTCTGCCAAAAAGTCGGTTGTGGACAGAAAGCCAAGCTGAAGGAATGTCGGCGGTCTTGTGAGTCTGGCTGACCGTCGGAGTGTAGATTGTGAAGGAGTACTGGAGGCATCCTTCTGTGAGGCACTGGGAGCAGGACGATGTTCTTCTGGAACCACAGGAGGGAGAACACCAACGTGGTCGTCAGGTGTTGGGTCGACGGAGAACTTCTGCATAGGTGGTGGTGTTGTTTCAATGTAGACGGTAGGAGTGACTGCTGGTGGTGTTGTCTCTCGTGCTCGGTTGAAGAAGCTTTCGTCAAAGATGGGCTGTCTGCTCCGAAATACACGCTTGGACTCTGGATCCCAGAGGCGACAGATGTCTCGTGTCTCGTACCCAAGAAGAATACAGACTTTGGATCGTGGGTCCAGACCATATGCGAGTAGTGCTTGTTAGAGAGAGATCCTTCCTTGATGTAGCAGAGATCCATATGCACGAGTTCCAGACACTCGTGGATCCCATGTGACAGTAGTGAGTGAAAAGATGCTCTGTGTTGTTTGCCAGTGATACAGCCGTCACACATTGGTGCTTCTCGGTCTTGCAGCAGACTGTCTGGTAGGTCATGGGCAACTGAATCTGCAGCCATTCTGGTTAGAGTAGGACAACTGACATGTGCCAGTCGCTTGTGCCAGAGTTCTGTCGTGGTGGACGGAGTTGTTGTTTTGGCTGGTGTAGATGAGGAAGCCAAAAACGCCATTTCTTGTGTTTCTGGATGTCTTGAGGGTTCAGTGGTGTCAAGGACGGTCAGGTTGCCCATGCGAGTGGCCACTGCTGCCAGTTGGGATGTCTGGTTGTACACCTTGTAGTTTTTATCAGTGTCAAACACAACTTTGAAGCCCTTGTCGTTGAGCTTTGTCACTGAGAGGAGATTTGTTGCAAGATCTGGCACGTAGAGTACATCCTCAAAAGTTCTTATGGCTGGCTTTCCGTTGCACTTGATGCCGACCTTGACGGTTCCTTGCCCATAGGCAGGGATAGTCCTTCCATCACCGAGGCGGACTTCTCGTGGTGTCAGAAAACGTTTGAAATTGATAAACCGGTCCTTCTTGCAGGTCATATGCTTCGTGTAGCCAGAGTCCATGATCCATGCCAGAATCCCGGCGGCCAGAAGAAGGGCGCTGTCGATGGAGCACATAGCCAATTCTTCGGTCACAAATTCTTCTTCTGTTAGAGAGTGATGTGCTGTCTCTTCTGTTGTCGAACTGTAGATTTGATGTTCTGGCTGCGAGGCTGACATGTCTTTGTCAGGTAAGACTGGTCCTTCAGATAGGAGATTCAGCTGAAAATTGTCTTCTTCATCTGATGACTCCTGTGCTTTGGTAGACCCTGTAAGGAAAGCAGCCACAGTGGACATGTAGGTGGTCAGCATTGCTTGATGGGGTTGGCGAGCTCCATAGTGACGAGTGAAGTGTGGACGTCATTTGGGGCAGTCCACGGCAATGTGTCCCTTCTGCTTGCATGTCCAACATACTCGATCAGTTGGTGGAACAAAGCCCCTTGGTGAATGCGGGGTTGGTTGATCTCTGTTGTTGAAATGAGTAAGGGATCCCTGGCTGCCGTTCCCATAGGCTCCAAACTTCTTTGTCCTTTTTCCTTGGTATTTAGTCACAAGGCCGGTTTCACCTCCGTTGTCTTTGACATACTGTTCTTCGACCATCATGAGTTCTTCGACAGCCTTCTCCAGAGTCAGAGAATACGGTTGATTTCCAAGTGGCATTGTTGTTGCTGCTGCTGGTGCTGCTTCAGCGGCGGCACCAGGTGCCCCACCTGCAGCTCTTCCTTGTGCTCCGATAGCTTGCTGTAATGTTGTCCGGAGCTCTGCAAGTTGTGCATCAAAGGTCTTCCTCTGTTTCTGGAAAGTCTGAAGTCGGTTTATGGTATCTTTGAATCTGGCAGGTATTCCACGAAAAAGGGTTAGTACCAGAACTCTTTCAGAAATGACTTCTCCCATCGATGAAATACGGCTGGCCAGATGTTTGAGGTGGGACACATGGTCTTCCAGGCGTGTTCCCTCTTCCATTTGTTGAGTATGGAACTCTGTCAGTAGACTTCCCAACTCAACATCGCTTGTCCTTTCATCGCGACTCTTCAAAGCCTTCCAGGCTTTCCTTGGACAGTTGGTTGGGTTGTTTTCTCTGATGATGAACTTAAGTCGCTCAGTTAGATTCAGTGCCAGGATTGAGAAGGCCTGATCACAGCGTCGTTTCCAGCTGACTTGTTCTTCAGGTGACGCTCCTGCAGGTAATGTGTCAGTAGGTGGATCGCAGACAACGCCCCATAGTCCCTTGTTCAGGAATATCATCTCAATGTTGAAAGCGAAGGTATGGTAGTCATCACCGTCGAACGGCGTCACTTTGAAGTGGTCTCCATTGTTGATTGTTGCCGCCATGGTTGTGTAGATCTGAAGATGCCACCTGCTCTGTTACCAAATGTTGGATTTTACATAAGCAGAACCTTTAGGAATCTTCAGATGAGGTACTCTGATGGTTCAACTTTCTTGTACTGTGCTGAATTCGATGGTGGTGACTTCTCAGTCAGAGATAACCACTTAAACACACACAAGCACTCTTGCATTGGCAATGTCACTGACTGTGCAATTCAAGAGTATGAGCTGAAGGCACAGATACACGACTCGTCTCACAAGCTTTCCAACAGTAGCAAGCTTGCTTGAAATGGTTACACACAGACGAAGTAATAGGAAATACAAACCTACAGCTACTTATCTGCCTACACTAGCTAGAAGCAAAAAAGGTACAAGTGTTGACTCAGTCCGGTCTCCTTGTGTCTTCACAGGATCTTCCGGACACCGCTCAATGATCTCCAATAATCGGCAGACCAAGGTTGGCGGATGCCCAGCGCCCTCGGTGCGATCCACGGACAAGATTGTCCGGATCTGCGGTAGCTTCTGCATGACCATCGATCTGGCTCGGGCTCTTGGTTCATGATGATGGTCTGACCGTATCTCTTGATACCAGCAGAGCTGATCAATCCAAAACGCCCTCGCAGGATTCCTGACCACAGGATCCACTTTTAGAAAGAGGAATATCTTCAGCGGTTACTTGGTCCATGTCACGTCAGCAGCCTCGAAGTCGAGAGGAGCTCACGCTCGCACTNCAAGCTTGCTTGAAATGGTTACACACAGACGAAGTAATAGGAAATACAAACCTACAGCTACTTATCTGCCTACACTAGCTAGAAGCAAAAAAGGTACAAGTGTTGACTCAGTCCGGTCTCCTTGTGTCTTCACAGGATCTTCCGGACACCGCTCGATGATCTCCGATCATCGGCAGACCGAGGTTGGCGGATGTCCAGCGCCCTCGGTCCGATCCAGGGACGAGATTGTCCGGATCTGCGGTAGCTTCTGCATGACCATCGATCTGGCTCGGGCTCTTGGTTCACGATGATGGTCCGACCGTATCTCTTGATACCAGCAGTGCTGATCAATCCAAAACGCCCTCGCAGGATTCTTGACCACAGTATCCACTTTTGGAAAGAGGAATATCTTCAGCGGTTACTTGGTCCATGCCACGTCAGCAGCCTCAAAGTCGAGAGGAGCTCACGCTCGCACTCTTGCCTCGTTTCCCGGACCACCCATCCTGTTGGTCCAAAACATGCCGATAGATGACTGCCGGTACGGGTATACCGTCAGCTCTCCGGAGCTCCAATAGGAGAAATAGAGGAAGTAGGGCCGCGGATGGATGGATCAGTGGGACGCCTAAAGAGGCCTGCCCACAGCCATATCATGCCCCGCCATAGGGGGGTCGAGAGAGTGATGACGATCTCACTCACGGCCCTCTTGTTTGTCTTTTTGTTGATGTTGTGGCGAGCCCAGTAGAGCAGTGGATCAAGATGATCTGACGGTTGTCCTTTTTCCAACACAGGACAGGGGCTGCCGACCTGGAGGGACCAGGGGACGGGTATGGGGCTGCCGGCTCGGCGAGACCAACGGACACAACTGGGGCCGTGGGCTAGGAGGGGCCGGCAGACGCGACTGGGGCTGCCGGCTCAGAGGGACTGGGGAACGCGACGGGGGTTGTTGGCCCGGAGGGACCAACAAATGCGACTAGGGCTGTCGGCTCAGAGGGACTAGGGGATGTGTCACCCGGAAGCGACAGGACGGAGGACGGACTCACTCCCCCACGCGACGAGATAGACACAGACGGGTGGGAGCGAATGAGGTCGCGAGGAAATAGGTCCTCGAAGAAGAGTGCATCCTGGGACTCAACGATGTAGTACCGGGAGGGATCCTAGAAGTGCTGGGCCTTGGACTGACGAGAGACACCAAGGAAGGTGCAGGGACATCCGTGAGAGGTGAGCTTGCCGCCCTGTTGTGGGGCGGGCAGCCACACCACGGCCACGCAGCCCCAGACGCGAGCCGGGCGAAGGTTAGCGCGCTGACCGCACCAATGCTGGTAAGGCGTGGACTGGTGGGGAAGGGGACCGTGGGGGATCCGGTTCGAGACCTAGGTCATGTAGGCCATGGCTTCAAAGGAGAAGCCATCGGAGAGACCGGACTCGCCTCGCATGGTGCGGACGGCGTCGGCCATGGTACGGTTCCATCGTTCAGAAACACCGTTGTGGATGGGCGTGTAGGGCGCGGATGTCTCATGGTGGACGCCGTGTGAGGTGAGAAAGGTTGTGGCCTCGCCCATGAACTCACCACCGCGATTGGAGTGAAAGCGGCGAAGAGGGCGGCCACACTTGCGCTCCGCACGGACAAGCCCGTCCAAGATGGTGCGGGCGACATCGCTCTTCTACGGAAGGCAGAAGACCCAGCGGTAGCGAGAGTAGTCGTGAGTGAGGGTGAGGACATAGCGGCCATGCTCGCTGACGGACTCGGTGGGGAGAGGGCCCATGACGTCCGAATGGACAAGGTCAAGAGGGGCGGACGCACGGGACGAAGACAGAGGGTACGTGGACTGGTGCATCCTCCCCTGACCACAATCAATGCACTCTGTGGGACACGGGAGGGGGAAAGTCTCTGGGTCAAGACCCTTGGCCGGCTGGGTGCGGAGCATGCTGTCTACGGTGGCAGAGTGGACGTGGCAAAGGCGGCGGTGCAAGAGGCAAGTGTGCAAAGGGGAAAGCATGCTGGTCACAAACACATGGCCTGTGGCGGCCAACGGGGAGGAGACGGAAGGGAGGGAGGAGAGACGGGGCACATGCCACAGGTTGCAACGGGCGGTGGCGTGCTGGACAACGAGACCAGACGAACGCAGCGACACAATGCCAACACCACGCGAGTGCACAACGTCCATGCTCATGCGGTCAAGTGTAGTGACGGACAGGAGGCTGAGCTCAAGACCAGGGACGAAGAGGGCATCAGTCAGAAAGACGTCACCGGCAGGATCACGGAAACAAACAACGCCAACACCACGGACAGGCAACACCTGTCCAGTGCCCGTCCGGACACCGGAGACATCGCCTACAGGACCGAGCATGCTAAAGGCCTCACGAGAGGCCGTCATGTGATGCGTGGCCCCGGAGTCGATGATCCAGGTCTTAGCGGGGTCCTGGACCGGGGCCGCCGGATCGCTAACGGTCACATGGCAGCAAGCAAGGAGCGCGGACGTGGTGGATGGAGGCGCGAACCGAGACTGCCAATTGTCAAGCCATGCAACGTCGTCACAGGAAGGGGTAGAGGAGACCACAGGCGACGATGCGACAGACGAGGAAACGGGACAGGACCGCAGATCAGTCTCAGTCACACAAGGCAGGGTAGGAGAGCAGGAGGTGATGCAACTTGCACTTCCCTGGAGAGGAGGGCGCGTCAGGCCGAGCTGGAGCGCGATAAACTACTCCATCTGACGCTCACGGGAGGACAGCCCGGGAATGTAGACCGAGTGCGGAGTGACGGCACCGGAGCCCGGGTAAGGGAGGGACAGTGCTGGCGATGGGAACGGAGGCGCCGACGGCTGTGGGTAGTACTGCTACGGCGCGGGTATCTGCGGGACTGGCGGAGCTGTCGGAGGGGCGGAGGTGCTGGGCGAGGTCGAAGTGCCAGGGCCAGTAGCAACGACGGCGGCAGAGGCGAGACGGCGCTCACGTTGGCAACGCATGGTGGCGATGATGCGCGCTTCGTCCGTCGGGAGAAGGCACGTGTACCACCCGTGCTCGGGCTGGCCACAGTTGTGGCAGACCGATCCACCACCGCTGGACCCGGTCGACGGCTACTGCTGCTGCTGTTGCGGCGGACCCTTGCCTCTCTTGTTCCGGCTCTTCTTCTTCTTCCCCGAAGACGATGAGGTAGCTACGGCGGGGGAGGCGATGGCCACGGAGGCGAAGGCAGGGGAGGCGACGGCAGGGGATGCAAGAGCCTCTGCGCGATGGAGTTCGGACTCCTGGCAAGCTTCCTCAATGCGAAGGAAGAGCTCGTATGCCCAAGGCATAAGGGTGCCCTAGGCCGCCATGGTGGAGAGGACGTCCTGGGGGTAGTACACGAAGACGTCTGCGTACGCGCTAGTGGCACCGCGCTTGATGGTGAGGAGCGCAGACAGAGGAGGTGGAGCAGATTTGCCAAGACGACGAAGGATGTCCTCCGTCTGTTGCCAGTAGGCAGTGACCGTCTCGGTCTCCCCCATGTGTAGGGAGTTGAACTCTCGGAGCAGACGGCTGATCTCAGCGTCGCTGGACAGGCGATGGGGCATGGTGAGGACGTGCCATGCGGCTGCAGGGTCTGGGATGTCGCCAGAGGTGAAGTCACCGAGGAAAGGCTCTAGGGCTAGGCGGGAAGCGGGAGGGGCGAATGGGACGAGGGTACGGACGGCGCGACCAGCGTCATACAGCTGGTCGGCCTGGATGGAGTCGTAAGGGAGGGTGTAGTATGCCCACAGGCCCTCACCTTGCGCCCAGATCCAGAAGCTGAGCACCCAGCTCTGGAACTGCTCGCCGGCCTGAAGCGGCGGCGGCGGCGTCTCAAAGTCTTTCTGCCTGCGGCCGGCGCCCAGAGTGGGGCCAAGGACGGAGGTCACTGTCTGCCGTTGGCACTGAGTCTGCTGCTGTGCCAGGTAGTACGTGGCAACAGACACAGCTAGGCTGGCGTGCCCTGGAGGGACGAATGACGGTGGTGCACTAGTGGCAGTCTGGGAGGCTACTGGCTATAGCGTTGCAAGCTGCTGCATCAAGGCGACGAGCTGCTTCTGAAGAGCAACAAGGGGATCAGGGTTGCCGCCAACGACACCAGTGGGCTGCTACTGCTACTGCTGTTGCTGCTGCTGTTGCTGCTGCAGTCGCTGTAAGAAAGGAGGGGTAGGGGTCCTCCCAATAGAGGAGGACCCCTCCTCACCTAGGCTACCAACCATGGTTTGGTGTCCCTCGTATTTTTTTTTGTCTTTGTGTTGCTGATATCAGCAGTGGCTTAGGACGTTGGGAATTGTACCCACCCCTTTGGTTGTCTTCCCGCTTCCCTTTCTCCCCCTCTTTTTTTTTGTTGGTGATGTCAATAGTGACGTCAGCAAAGGGGTGCTGACGTCAGCAGCGACGGTTGTTGGGGCCGTTACTACTGTCGCTGCTGTTGCTGCTGCAGCCGCTGCAGCAGCAGCTGCTGCTGCTGCAGTTGTTGGTGTTGTTTCCGCTGCAGCTGCTGCTGCTACTGATGCAGGTGCTGCTGCCGCTGCTGCTGCTGGTGTGGCTGCAGCTGCTGCTATGGCTACGGCTGCTATTGCTACTGCTGTTGCGGCTGCTGCAGCCTGCTACTGCTGCTGCACACTACTGCAACTGCTACGTGCTAAAACTACTGCTCTGCGGGGTGGGGGATTTTTTTTTTTTCTCCTTCTCGTCGTTTTTTTTTCTTTTTCGTTTTTCTATCACAGCGGGCAGTAGCCCGCTGTCTACTGCGAGCAGTGGGCTGCTGCTCGTTGGCAGCAACGAGCTGCTGCTCACTGGCAACAGTGGACTGCTGCTCGCTGCTCGCTTGCTGCGAGCTACAAGCAGCAGCAACCGCGGCTGGCTGCT
>SZWC01009014.1:2178-22706 GCA_023375785.1 Penium margaritaceum | reverse complement strand
AACGAACATGAGCTCTGTGTGTGAGTGCGATGCAAGACGGCAAGAATTTGGCTAAGTCTGGAACGCTGAATATAAAGAACAAGGAGAGATTACAAATGAGCCCCTAGCGGGCTTAAGTAGGGGCGCCGGCAGCTAGCCGCACCGGGCCCCGTCACCCCCGCTGAGCCGAAACGGGTCAGCGGGGAGAACACACTGCGTACACCACGATAACAATAACGGTGGTCTCCTCGAGGCACCGGAACAGCTCTCCGAGTACCCGGGTCTCGACCACCGAGAAAATAGGAACAGTGCCAGAAAATCTCAGAATCAGCGTCCAGACATCACACACGGCTTTCCAAACATCGGAAGCCCCACAATAGCCATCGGGTCTCCTCGTCGCACCGGTACAGTCAACCGGGTGCGCGGGTCTGAACCCACCGAGAAAACTCTCCTACCTTCTGACAAGCCCACATGGCTGCCGGAACGCATCGACCGCGTCTCGCCGGCGCTGTCGTAGGTGCTGGAGAAGTCTCGGTGAAGTCCGAAGGCCCGTCGTGTCGTCACGCCCTCCTCTGCCATATACCCCGAATGTGGGTATATCGGTAAACTAGCAGTGTCGGTCGTGACGGGTGGAAGCCACACAAACCAACAACTAAGGCATGTCACAAGACCGGTGCTGACGCCACAACTTGGCCGCTTGAGGGAGTCACATCCTCTGTGTTCTTCATGCTGCACCACAGTCTTGCACCAGCGAGCCTTAATCCAGATTAATCACCTGCAGTGGTGAGATGTGTGTGTGGATGGAGACAAGAGGGCACTTGCGTGTGTTCGTAACAATAACCAACAATCGAGACAGAGTTCCTCATTGAGTGGGAGCGTTTGATGGTGTTGCGAGCGACGAGGGAGGATGCTAGAGCTGGCGTTTGCATGGCAGAGACGACCTTTGCTAGAGCTAGAGAGACCTTGACAGCCGTATGTGCAGAGGCTTCTGTGGTGTCACACACGCCATCGCAGGTTAGCACCACAACATCCTCCATCTCCGACTCAGCTTTATCTTCCCCAACACAATAGTGTGCACTACTCCATCATTTGACTTTTCCTTCACTCCTGGAGCAGACCAGACTACATCATGTGTGTGCTGTGGTTGCGGCAGCAGTATCCTTACTCGAGTGACACCCGATGTTCATGTTGACTCCACAGAGAATACAACCCACTGATGTGAGAATGGCTCATGTTGCTACAGATGAGTGAGCGGATGTACACCATTGCCATCTTGTCCATTTACACTTCCATCGGTTCATTCACCCTCGTGTCCCTCAATGAGACAGTTTGACCTTCCTGTGCTGTCCACAATCCTGCACCAATGTGATGTATTCTATCACATCTGAAATTCTTTCCAATCCTTAGAGTGACTTTTGACATCAACTGGTTCATTGTGGGTCTGGGGATTCCTCTCCAGCAGTGCTGCCCTCAATCAGTGGTTGCAGTTATAGCCTCAAAGCAGGTTTATACCACTAGCATCCTGCCTGAGCAATGTTACTGGTGTTGCAGAGGACACAGTCATGGGAAAGCAATGCTGGTCTCCAGACACGACGACAATGTGCGTAGACAACAGCAGACTCGAGCATGCCTGCAATACAGATGAACAGATGTAAGCTTGTGACTGATGGTGACATGCGACCGACGATGGACCCCAACAAGCATGGTGGCAGTTGGGAAGAGTAGGTACAAATCCGCATGCCACCACACTACTCATCCAACCATGCAAGCAAACCCTCGACAGCCTTGCCCTCAACTGCTGCTACGCCAAAAGACGTGTGTTGGACAGCAGCTCTGCCATGGCCGGCATCGTGATCCTGGCCCACAACATTGAAGCCCTGCCTGAGTCTGCATCTGCCGCTGATCACTCCTCCAAAAGGGATAGCGTTGCACTTCAACGCCTGTCCAGAGGCCTAACACCCGGCCAGCATTGCCATTCACGCGAACACTATAACGTCCACAGTCTTCTGAAACCTCACCTTCCCACCCGAACTCCTGCCCTTGCCCCCTTTCTCTTTCTCGCACTTCACAAGAATAGACTTGGGCTTCTGAGCGGCTTCCCCCTCCAACATGGTACTTGGCGACGGAGACGATGCCGTGGGAGAAGGTGTTTGGCAGGACGAGTCGCCGCCGTCACCAGCACGGGTATGCGATGATACGGCGGTAGTGGCTGGCTCCGGCAGGGACGCGAGGGAAGACGCGGGGAACGACGCGCTTCTCATCTCCTTGCCCTCCTTAACCTTTGACGTCGCAGACGCCGCCGCTGCACGGCCGGAGGAGTCAAGGGACAGGCGGGGCCGCAGTTGCTTCCGTTTCTCTGACGAGGCCAGCCTCGAGCTGCCCTTGAGGGCCGACTTCAAAGGGGCTTTGGACCCAGCGGCTTTCTCTGCACCGATGCCTCTCTCTTGGGGAGCTGCAGAGTCCAGAGACAACCTGACCTTGCGTGAATTTGGTGCCACTGCACCGTCACCACGATGAGGTGCGGGATTGGCGGCAGCAGCGACATCAGGAGACGTGCCAGCGGAATCAGGAGGAGGAGCCACGGCCGCGTCCCTTGGTTGAACCCTCTTCTCCGCGTCACAAGTCCTGGCAGAGTCTTCACTGCCCTCTCCCAACATCCCAGAAGCCACCCTTAGCCTTTCAGACCCCGCGGTCGTAGCCACTTGATCCCCTGCTGCCGCTGCCTCCTGCAGCAACGTCGTACCCAGAGACGGAGGCGTTGAAACGGATGACGCTGACGACACAGATGTCACTGATGATGACTCAGGCGCCAATACTGCGGCTGATGCCGGTGATGCCGATGGTGACAACAGATCCAGGGAGACTCTCCTCTTCGCGAGCCTCATCTGTAGCTGCCGAGGCCCCAATGCAGTGGACGATGGCAGGGAAAATCCACTGGACGACAGGGGGGGAGGCACGGCCGGCGGCGAGCGAGAGTTCGGCCAGGCAGGGGGCAGGCCAGAGATAGCTGAAGCAGGCTTGCGGGGCAAAGTAGCGGCGGCAGCTGATTGAGACTCGTCTGAGACAGAACAGCTCGAGAAAAAGAATATCTCGACGCCTTCTCCGCCTCCATCACCATCAGATCTGACTGCGTCCGCACCCCCTGACGCCCCATCGTCACCTGACTTGGTCGCCGCGAACGAAGCTGTGGCGCCCGTGGCTAATTGCTGCGCAAGGGCAAACCCCGAGGCCAAGCCCTTCACGTCCTCCGCGACGTCAGCAAGCGGAGGCCTCAAGAGCGGGGGATGGTCGTTGTGCTCACGGCCGGGACGTTCTGCGGACAGCGGGCGCTCCCGCTGCCCCTGGTCCGACTCGGAGGTCTCCCCCGAGCCATGGGAGAGGGAAACCTCTGAGTAGCGCATATCCCCAGCGAAAGATCGGGGAGCCGCTGGCTCAACCGTAGCCCCACCGTCAGAAGTAGAGGGCTGAAGCTGCAGCACACTAGACTGTGGGGAAATAGGAGGACGACATGGAGGACGGAGCAGAGCTAGTGGATGGGGAAAAACCGTACAGTCCCATGCGTTGTCCAGACCAGCGGCTGCCTCTGCTTCAGAACACCGGCGCAATTTCTGTTCTGACGCACACTCCCCATCAGCCTTGCGGCCCGGCTGTAGCTGGCGAGGTTGTGCCATGCCAAACCAGTCCGCGGAGACACCACCAGGTGTAAGCTGACGCCGAGCGCGGTCCTGTCCTGATGTCCAAAGCAGNGGAGGACGCGAGGGGGGCGGACGATGAGGGGGGGGGAGACGACGTCGAGGTTGGCGCCATGTAAATCGGCGGAGCCAGGGAGTTTAAGGAGTACGCGTTTACGCCGGTGCGTATGGCAGCGTACGCGTTCCGGGAGAGCGGAGAATGGGTGGGGTGGAGCATGCCGTGCTGTGCTTCTTGCGACCTCGGCAGCATATCTGCGCAGCTCACGGCTAAGCTGGGGGACGCAGTGAAAGGGAACGGAAGTGAACTTGGGTCGTTCTGCACTTCGACGTGGAGGGCTTGGGTGGGAGTCATCGGTGACACGCAGGAGTGAGAGGGCGGCACAAACAGATGGTGTGTGTCAAGTGACCGCTGTTCAGTAGCAATGACGGGCACGTCACCTAAAACGGCGGGCAGCTGCAGTGGTGAAGTGGGCCCATAGCACGACTGTTCACACGGAAAACATTAGCCCTGTTTGGGAAGAATTTATGCACACCCAGTAAAAACAACGAGCCTACAAGTGTGTCGTGGCTGGCAGAATTTCGGTTGAACATTGCGCCACAAAGAGATAAGAGACGAATACTAAGAAATGAATGTTGACCCGTCCCTCATGCTCCGATAACGACATGATCGTTGCCCGTTCTGAACACCGATGCGCTGTGGTCGTTTTAGGCCCGCTACGCATGGATTGAAACGACGATTGCAAGCAACAATGCGATCATAAATGTAGCTGAATGTGTAGCTTTCGGCGTGTCCATTCGGAAAAGTGAGAGGGGATTTAACCCATGGAAGACGCCGAGATCCAGCAGAGTCACAAAGAGAGAACGGGGAGTGGGAAAGAGGCAAGGCGGTCAAATCAGCCGCGTGTAAAGGATTGCGAGGTCGGACGGGAGACGAAGTTAGGGGAAAAAGAGGAACGGTGTCAAGAGGAGATTGAAATTGCAGGTTTTGGGACGAGACTGACCTCCACCGCTCATCGACGAGTGGCAAGGGGCAAGCGACCTCGAGGCTTGCAAGGGATGTTTGAGGATGAGATTTTATGACAGACAAGTAAGGGTTTCGTCCCCTCACCGGATTGTATACTAGGTCACTAGGACACGCTGTAAATGCCGATCCGTGCACCTGCCGTGCGGACAGCTGCCGTCAGAAGGTAGCGCGGGCGTGCGAGAGAGAGCGATGGTGGAAGAAAGGGAGATACAGGGAGGTTTTTGTCCCTTGGCCTTGACCAAGGGACAGACGCAGTTAAGAGGGAGGAGACGGGTTCAAAGGGATGGTTTGCAAGGTTTAAGGCCCAAACACACTTCGAACATTGATGTTATCGAGCAGTCCAATCAGAATCGCTCTTACGAGATCGTTCTCACGGGAATCGCTCAATTCCCTGTAGAGGATTGTTCGGGTACCGCAGGTAACGGCCTGAAAGCATGGTCGATGGTCATCGAAGAGCTGTGCTTGCTTCCCTGCGGTCCACTCCGGATGGCTTGCGGCAAGCGAGATAGCGCCTTTGCGTTTTCCTCTCAGCGAATCATCAGTCGTAGCTCATTCACTTCTCCAATAAAAAGCGTCACTTGTCGTTCAATTTCCACACCACCAAGAATAGACCACTATTCATCTTTATTTTTTTCTGCACATGTCCGGGATGTACGTATCTTTGCAGACGCGGTGAGTTAACCACGCCTACAGGAGAAAACTTCAACAAAAGCGCCCTTTTCAGAGTATCATGTACAAATGGTGACCCCATAAATCTGTTTTACAAACATATTACCTTTCCATATAAATCACGCAAGAATGAAAGCCAGAACACAATAATGCACCCCCCAGGATAGCACGCAAAACTAGCACCCCCACCCCCCCCCGGTTGGCAAAGCCATATCATCGACCACATTCGCCGATCGATAGGGGGCCCGATTATGTTTTGATTAGCGTTCTCTCTCGATAATCAAAAGGACTTGGTCGATGAAATGGCATCGCCAACGAGGGAGATGTTTTTTTTACAAGCTACTAAGCGTGGGGATTTTTTTGCTGGGTGCCATTCTTGCATGCTATCCTGGGGGGAGCCACTACAGCGTGCTCCCTTTGTAAGCGCTCCATATTTGAACATTATCGTTGGTGCGGCACTCATTTTGCAATTTCAATTTGAGAGGTCGCCATTGTTTCTAGTCTACTTTCAAAAGGGAACCATGTTTGCATTTTTGTGGCTATAGCCAGCGGACAGACGCTGTTGAGGCCATGCAGTCTCCCCATGATCTACGTGTGAATATGCTGTACGAAGAACCTCTCAATGACGGTTCGCAATTCTCCGCCAATTTATCCCACGATAACCGCGTGAACGGCTGCTCAATTCTGAGAAAAAAATGAACCCCATCATTAGAACAGTTTGGTTCCATGCCGCGATCGACTATGTGGTCTAATCTTCGAAGGAGCCCAAAAGCAATTTAAAAGCTTGCTAGTCAAGATGCAACATTCACCAGAGTTGTCGTTAGGGCAGAAGCCATTAAGTCGAGTTGCCTTAACGACGTCCGCTTTCTTGCTTACGGCTCTTTGCAACCGTTTCCTTCAAGCGTGCCCAAGATCTAGATTGCAGTAAATACAGCGGTTCTATGATGCAACAAAAGGTGAACGTGAACAGTATCCGCTAAGGGTTTTATTTTAAGGAAATAAACCAAATATTCCTTGTATAGGTCTGGCCCTCGGGCGAAGTGATGGGTTGTCTTCTACGTTAGCGCCCAGCTCCGACCTGGAGTCCTAAGGAAACGGAAGCTCCTATCTGATTTTGGTTCCTTAAGCGGTACTCCTACCTGGCAGGTTATGATGGCCAAAACGATGTCCCGTTATGTCGAGTCGTGAACGTCCTCAATAATTGAAGAAAGCTTAATCGGGCTGCCTTAGTTGCGCCAGCAATCTCCCTCTTGCATTAGGTGAACTGCGGGCACCCGCATGGAATATAAGTTTGCGTCAGAAAATATGTCATGCTCATGTGACAGGCTTAGATTGGAATCCCCAACGGCCAATGGGAAGGATCCAGCTTCAGTTTGCTCATAAGACTGTCCACTAGATCTGACCAAGGTTGTATTTAGGCGTACCTGATACGTAACAATGTAGTGCTGTTTTAACACCACCTTCCAGGAAGTACCGACGGTGTAAATGGTTGAACGAGAGTTTCAGGTGGGAGTAAGAAATGTGCCTGACCTGACGACAGATCGAAACATCAATGATCACAGACCGTCATCTCGGAGTATGGGAATGAATAATTTTGGACGGCGCTTGCGATTGGTGCTTCTATTAATCGTCGCCTCGTATTGTTGTGAGGGGTCAAGTCGTCGCCACGAGTATGTTTGCGCCCTTATTTTTTAAGGCGGACTTATGCGAGGAGCCGTGTTTGCACCACGCACAAACAGTTGATGCCGTATTGAAGAGCGTCCCAGCAACAATTTCGTCGTGATAGTATTTGTCAGAATCATGGCAATTTTTTTATTATCTTCTGTATGCTTCCTTCAATCGCGATTTGTGCATGGATAGCGAGTAACCTGGGATGACCGGGTCGATTGGATGGCATGCAAGAGACAATGATAGTACTGACTTCAAGTGAGATTCGAACCATAGTGGTACAATGACACCGCTGAGCGATTTGAATACCTGCACATTGTACATTATCTCTCTCGTGAACAACTTCAGCGGTCGCAAAACCACTATGAGGCTTGTCGCAGCCTTTTCTTCACTGATCATGCCAAAATCATGGCATTCGGCACAGTGCACCATCCAAAGCAGGCCTTCCATGTGCATTTGAGTACACACGCAAGGCCTCGTCTAGAGGAATGGGTGAAAACAAGCATTCTAGATTAATGTTTCCTTATTTTTAACTCTTCCAGGGTTGTGAGCGGGATCATAGGGAAGAGCAAATAGAGAGGGTGCAAAGCCTCTCCGGGAGAGGCGCAAGTCAAGAGCAATGTCAAAATCAAATGCTCAATCGTTTCTTCTTCCGAGCTGTAGGGGCATGCACTAGTGCCATCTTGCCAAAATCTGGTTTAACGGGAAACATGGATGGAGCAGTAGAGGATTTTGAACACGACCTCTTTTGCACGCAGATCCAATGGAAGGAAGGTAGGCTTTCTTCTGATAGAGGGCCAATCAAATTGGATTTCAGAGAGCTTTTTCACCTAAATAGATTCCTAGGTTATTGTAAGGTTATTCATGTTAAGGAGAAGGGCAAAAACAGTTAGAGGGATGGGAGAGTGACGGAAAACCTGTAAGAGGAGATGTTTGGTTTGACTGGGGGGCCTGCCATGGTGTCCATGGGTGTGAGAAAGACAAGAGAGAGTTGTTTTCCGAAAAGGTCCGCTCTTCCACCTATGAGGGATAAGGGAACGGGACACCTGGTCATTGCAAATGGAATGACAGCCCCTACAGTCAGTGAGGGAAGGCGGTAAACGATAGTGAGAGGAAGACCTGTACTGTCTTCGATAGTGAAGTGAGAGGTGTGTGGATGCATGAGAGGGAGAGAGGGTACCAACATTAGGACCTTCCTTTAAGAGAGCAGAAGGGCCTCCATGATATCTTCAATGAAAATGGATTTGACACGCGGCCAATGTGAGGATGTCCTCGAGAATGATGTTTTGGAAGAGTAACTATTGTTCTTGCTGAGGGAGGCCAAAGGGAGTTCCATTGTCTCGGATGAGAAATCAATTTAAGGTGCTGTATTCTTTAATAAGTTCTTCCTAGGGAACTCGGGGGGGATAGATAGGTTGATTTGTAGAAAGGAAACGTTGAAACGTAACCTTCCATTTTAGGTGGATAGAGGGAAGCTTGAGTCGAATGATAAAGTGGTGGGAGAGGGAGATGTGTCCTCGTTTTGGAAGGTCTTGCAAGAAAAGGAGTGTATGTTTCCAATGCGCTTCGCCTGGTTGGAGAAAAGAATGAATCCATTTGGCCGCTTGGGCTGCCATGATTGTTGAGGGCCATTCGATGCCAAGGCAGCCTTTGGATAAGGGGGAGACTGCTGTGGGCATGGAGTAAAGGCGAGGTTCCTCTCTGATACCCTCATCTGAGCAAGGTGTAACTTGAAATTCTTCGGAAGACAGGAGGATGAGGGTAGTTTCATCCAAGTAGCCCATTATGAATTCTTAATATGGGATGCAACGGGGATACCTTTCAAGTGGCAGTGAAAGAGGTCAAAATTTGGCTCCATGGCACAGATGAGGACAAGGAGGGTTAGGGGGCAACCTTGACGGACCCTAGACAACAAATGCATTTGATATGTGAGGTGGCCATTGATACAAAAAAGGGTTGTTTTCTTGTGCAGAAGTTGTGTCCATTGGATGAAGAGTGCACATGCGTTAAGGGTGGAAACACCAGTTCCTCCCCCCTCCAATTGACGTGTGCCCCTCATTTCCCTCTACCTTTGGACAAAACACCCTATGCATCAGAACCACAAAGCCATGAGCACCATCAAGATTATGCCGAGCGGAACATGGATGGTTCACACGGATCGGTGCGGATCACAAGAAGATTCCGAGAATTGAGACCATTGGATCATTCATATCTAACATTACATGTGCCACGATGACAAGGGTCGGACATGCCGAGCGTACATTTACAATTGCAAGAAACAAAACGAGGCATGTTTTGGGTCTTGTAATCTTTTCAAGCAATACATTCGACATGTCTGTCGTGAGTCAAGGGATTTTGAGAATACCTGAGAGCATCTAAGAAGAATAGAGGTGTCAAGAAGTAGACCAAGAAAAAAATGAAAATTGACAAAGCTTGCAGCAATTACATCAACCATTCGATAAAAGGGCAAAACTAGGGAACTACTAGGGCGCTACTAGGGTGCAAGTTGGGCATAAGTATGGTGCAAGTAGAGCGCAACTAGGGCACAACTAGGCCGCAACTAGGACGCAAGTGGGACAAAAGTAGGGCACAACTAGGGTGCAACTAGGGTACAGCTAGGGCACAACTAGGGCGTAACTGTGACGCAAGTAGGGCATACCAAGTGCGCAACTTGAGTGCATCTAGGGCGCAAGTAGGGCGCAACTAGGGCGCAACTAAGGTGCAACTAGGGCTCACTTTCGGCGCAACTAGGGCGTAGCTGTGGCCAAACTGAGACAGAACTCGGGCGCAACTAGAGCGAAACTAGGGCGCAAGTAGGTCACAAGTAGGGCGCAAGTAAGGCGCAAATAGGGCGCAACTAGGGTGCAACTAGGGCCTACTTAGTGTCCGACTGAGGTGAAACTAGGGCGCAACGAGGGCGCAAATAGATACAAGAAGGGAAGAAGTCGGGCTTGACTATGGCGTATCTAGCGAGCAAGTAGGGCGTAAGTAGGGCACAACTAGGGTGCAACTAGGAGGAAACTAGGGCATAGCTAGTACCCAACAGAGGTGGAATGAGGGTACAACTAGGGCGCAACTAGGGTGCAAGAAGGGCACACTTAGGGAGGAAGTTGGGCGTTACTAGGGCACAACTAGGGTGTAAGAAGGGCTGAAGTAGGGCAAAACTAGGGCAAAACTAGGGCACAACTAGGGTGCAACTAGGGTACAATTAGGGCATAGCTATTGCCCAACTGAGGCACAACTAGGGCGCAACTAGTGTGTTATTAGGGCTCAAGTAGGGCGCAAGTGCAGCACAACTAGGGTAGAACTAGGGTGCAACTACAGCGCAAGTAGGGCACAAGTAGGGCGCAAGTAGGACGCAAGCAGTGTGCAACTAGGGCGCAACTAGGGCGCAACTAGGGTGCAAGTAGGGGGCAAGCAGGGTGCAAGTAGGGCAGAACTAGGGTGCAAGTAGGTCACAAGTAAGGTGCAACTAGGGCGAAACTCGGGCATAGCTAGTGTCCAACTGAGGTGCAACTAGGGCGTAACTAGGGTGCAAGTAGGGCGCAACTAGGGCGCAAGTTGGACGGGACTAGGGCACAACTTGGGCTCAAATAGGGCGCAACTAGGGCGCAACTAGGGTACAACTAGGGCATAGCTAGTGTCCAACTGAGGCGCAAGTAGGGCGCAACTAGGGCGCAACTGACGTCTAAGTAGTGGGAAACTAGGGCACACTTAGGCCTCAAGTCTGGCACAACTAGGACGCAACTAGGACACATTAAGGGCACAAGTAGGACACAAGTATGGCACAACTAGGGTACAACTATGGTGCAAGTAACTATCAAGTAGGGTACAACTAGGGTGCAACTAGAGTACAAGTAGGGCGCAAGTAGTGTAGTAACAGGGTGCAAGTAGGGCACAACTAAGGCGCAACTAGGGCGCAACTAGGGCGCAAGTAGGACGCACGTAGGATGCACTAGGGTGTAACTAGGGCTTAACTAGGTCGCATGTAGGGGGAAAGTAGGATGCAACTAGGGCGTACATAGGGCGCAACTAGGGCATAGCTAGTGCCCAACTTGGGCGCAACGAGAATGCAGCTAGGGCGCAAGTAGGACATAACCATGGCGGAAGTAGGGCGTAACTAGGGCACAACTAGGACACCTAGGGCGCAAGTAGGACGCTCCTAGGATGCAAGTAGGGTGCAAGTAGGGTGCAAGTAGGGCACAACTAGGGCACAAGTAGGGCGCTAGTCGGGCGCTAGTAGGACGCAAATAGGGCGCAACTGGGGGATAAGTAGGGCGTAACTAGGGTAGAGCTAGGGCGTAAGTAGGGCGCAAGTAGGGTGCAAGTAAGGCGCAAGTAGGGCGCAACTAGGGTACAACTAGGACACACCTAGGGCCTACTTAGTGTCCAACTGAGGTGAAACTAGGGCGCAACAAGGGCACAAATAGGGCACAAGTAGGGCACAAGTAGGGCATAACTATGGCACAACTAGGACGTAAGGAGGGCAAAAGTAGGGCGCAACTAGGGCACAACGAAGACGAAATCAGCACATAGCTAGTACCTAACCGAGGTACAATGAGGGTACAACTAGGGCACAACTAGAGAGCAACTAGGGCACAAGTAGGGTGCAACTAGGGAGGAAGTAGGACACAAGGAGGGCACAACTAGGGTACAAGAATGACACAAGTAGGGATAAACTGGGGCACAACTTGGGTGCAACTAGGGCACAACTAGGGCGTTATTAGGGCCTAAGCAGGGCGAAAGTACGGCATAACTAGGGCACAACTAGGGCGCAACTAGGGCACAAGTAGAGCTCAAGTAGTACGCAAGTAGGGCACAACTAGAGTGCAACTAGGGTGCAACTAGGGCACAATTAGGGGGCAAGTAGGGCGCAAGTACGGCGGAACTAGGGTGCAAGTAGGGCATAAGTAGGGCGTAAGTAGGGCACAACTAGGGCGGAAGTTGGGCGCAACTAGGGTCTGATCAGGACACAAGTAGGGCGCAACTAGAGCGCAACTATGGTGCAACTAGGGCGCAGGTACGGCACAAGTAGGGCCCAACTAGGGCGCAAGTAATGCGCAACTAGGGCGTAGCTAGTGCCCAACTGAGGTGCAACTAGGGCGTAACTAGGGTGCAAGTAGGTTGCATCTAGGGCCTAAGTAGGGTAGAACTACGGCGCAAGTAGGACACAAATAGGGCGCAACTAGGGTGCAAGTAGGGCGCAACTAGGGCATAGCTTGTGTCCAAGTGAGGTGGAACTAGGGCGCGACCACGACACAACTAGGATCCAAGTATGGCAATCCTAGGGCGCAACTAGGATACAAGTTGGGCGCAACTAGGGCGCAACGAGGATGCAACTAGGGCACAAGTAGGGGACAAGTAATGCACAACTAGGGCACAATTAGGATGCAACTAGGGAGCAAGTAGGGTGCAAGTAGTGCGCAAGTAGGGCGCAAGTAGGGTGCAACTAGGACTCAATCAGGGTGCAAGTAGTGCGCAAATAGGGCACAAGTAGGGCACAACTAAGGCGCAAGAAGGGCGCAAGTAGGATACGCTAGGGCGGAACTAGGGTGCAATTTGGGCGCATGTACGGGACAAGTAGGATGCAACTGGGACGCACGTAGGGCGCAACAAGGGCGCAACTAGGGCGTACCTTGTGCCTAACTTGGGTGCAACTTGAGCGCAAATAGGGTGCAAGTCGGACGCAACTAGGGTGCAAGCACGGCGCAAATAGGGCGCAAGAAGCGCACGTAGGATTGAACTAGGATGCAGCTAGGGTGGAACTAGGCCGCAACTAGTTCGTAGCTAGTAACCAACTCAGGCGGAACTAGGACACACCTGGGGCGCAAGTAGGACGTAACTAGGACGCAAGTAGGGTGGAACCAGGGCACAACTAGGACGCAATTAGGATGCAGCTAGGACGCAAGTAGGGCGCAAGTAGGACGCAACAAGGGCACAACCAGGGTGTAACTAGGGCGCAAGTGGGGCGCAAGTAGGATGCAAGTAGGAAGCAAGTAGGGTGCAAGTAGGGTAAGAATAGGGCGCAAGTAGGGCACAAGTAGGAAGCAACTAGGGCGCAACTGGGGCGCAACTAGGGTACAAATAGGGCGCAAGTAGTGTGTAGTTTGGGCTTGCGCCCAAACTACACCCTACTTTTGTAGGGTACAACTAGCTCGCAACGAGTGCACAGCTTGGGCGTAGCGAGTGTACAACTGAGGCGCAACTAGGACACAACTAGGGCGTAGCTAGGGTGCAACTAGGGCGCATGTAGGGCTCAAGAAGGGTGAAAGTAGTGTAAAACTAGGGTAGAACTAGGGCGCACCAAGTGCGCAACTAGGATGTAGCTAGTACTAAACTGAGGCAAAACTGGGGTGGAACTAGGACACAACAAGAACGCAAGTTTGGTGAATGAAGGGTGCAATTAGAGCGCAACTACGGCGCAACTAGGGCCCAGCGAGGGTGCAACTCTGACGCAACTACGATGCAACTAGGACGTAGCTAGTGTCCAACTGAGGCCCAAGTAGGGCGCAAGTAGGGTGTAAGTAGGGCGCAAGTAGGGCACAAGTAGGGCGCAAGTAGGGCTCAACTAGGGCGAAACTAGGACACAATTAGGGTGCATGTAGGAGGTAACTAGGGCATATTTAAGGCGCAACTAGAGCGCAAGTAGGGCGTGACTAGGGCACAGCTAGGGCATAATTACGGTGTAAGTAGGGCGCAAATAGGGTGGATCTAGGGGAGAACAAGGACATAACTCGGGCTCATGTAGGGCGCATGTAGGGCGGAAGTAGGGTGCAAGTAGGGTGCAACTAGGGAGCAACTAGGGTGCAAGTAGGTTGCAAGTAGGGTGCAACTAGGGCATAATTAGGGCACAACTAGGGCACAAGTAGGACGGAAGTAGGGTGCGACTAGGTCGCAACTAGTGCGTAAGTAGGGCGCAAGTAGGGCGGAACTAGGGCTCAATTAGAATGCAAATAGGGCGAAACTAGGATGCATGTAGGATGCAAGTATGGTGCAACTAGGGCGCAACTAGGGCGCAACAAGTGCGAAGCTAATGTCAAACTGAGGCGCAACTAGGGTAATGTAAGGACACAATTTGGGCACAAGCAGGGTGCAACTAGGGCGCAACTAGGTTGTAGCTGGCGCCCAAGTGGGGCGCAACTAGGGTGTAAATTGGAGGCAAGTAGGGCGCAAGTAGGCCGCAAGTAGGCCGCAACTAGGGCGTAACTAGGGCGTAACTAGGGCACAACTAGGGCGCCACTAGGGCACAAGATGAGTGTAACTAGGGTGCAACTAGGATGCAACTAGGGCACAACTAGGGTGCAACTAGGGCGCAAGTAAGACGTAAGTAGGGTGCAAGTAGGATGGAACTAGGGCACAACAAGGGCACAACTAGGACACAAGTAGGCAACAAGTAGGGTGTAAGTAGGACGTAACTAGAGCCAAACTAGGGTGCAAGTGGAGCGCTAATAGGGCGTAAGAAGGGCGCAGGTAGGACATAAGTAAGGGCGCAACTAGGGTGCAACTTTGGCCTACTTCGTGCCCAATCGAGGTGAAAATAGGGCGCAACGAAGACGCAAACATGGTAAAAGTAAGGCACAAATATGGCATAACTATGGCGCAACTAGGGCGTAAATAGGGAGTAAATAGGGTACAACTAGGGTGTAGCTAGGAGGAAACTAGGGCGTAGCTAGAATCCAAGAGAGGTGCAACTAGGGTACAACTAGGGAGCAACTAGGGTGCAAGTAGGGCGCAACTAGGGAGGAAGTTGCGCATTACGGGCACAACTAGGGCGCAAGAAGGGGTCAAGTAGGGCGAAACAAGGGCGCCACTGGGATGCAACTAAGGTGCAACTAGGGCATAGCTAGTGCCCAAGTGAGGCACAAATAAGGTGCAACTAGGGCGTTACTAGGGCCCAAGTAGGGCACAAATACTACACAACTAGGGCACAACTACGGCTCAACTAGGGCGCAAGTAGGGCACAAGTAGGACGCAAGTAGGGCGCAACTAGGGCGCAAGTAGGGCGCAACTAGGGCGTAGGTAGGGGGCAAGTAGGGTGCAAGTAGTGCGGAACTAGGACGTAAGTAGGGTACAAGTAGGGCGAAAGTAGGGCAAAACTAGGGTGCAACTAGGGCGCAACCAGGGCCCGAGTTGGATGCAAGTAGGGCACAACTAGGGTGCAACTGGGACGCAAGTAGGACACAAGTAGGGCGCAACTAGGGCGCCGCTAGGGCACAACTAGGGCACAACTAGGGCATAACTAGTGCCCAACTGAGGTGAAACTAGGGTGTAACTAGGGTGCAAGTAGGGTGCAACAAGGGCGCAAGTAGGGCGGAACTAGTGTGCAAGTTGGGCTCAAAGAGGGCACAAATATGGCGCAATTAGGATACAACTAGGGTGTAACTAGTGTCCAACTGGGGCACAACTAGGGCGCAACTAGGGCGCAACTTGGGTCTGCGTAGTGCGAAACTAGGACGCAAGTAAAATGCAAGTTGGGTGTAACTGAGGTGCAACTAGGACACAACTAGGGAACAATTATGGTGCAAGCATGGCACAACTAGAGTACAACTAGGGTACAACTAGGGGGCAAGGAGGTTGCAACTAATGTGCAAGTAGGGCGCAACTAGGGTGCAACTAGAGCACAACTAGGGTGCAAGTAGTGCGCAAATGGGGTGCAAGTAGGGCACAGTTAAGGTGCAACTGGGGCACAAGAAGGGCGCAAGTAGAGCTCACTAGGGTGTAACTAGGGCGCATCTAGGGCGCATGTAGGGGGCAAGTAGGGTGCAACTAGGGCGCACATAGGGCGCAACTAGGGAGTAGCTAGTGCCCAACTTGGGTGTAACTAGAGTGCAACTAGGGCGCAAGTCGGGCATAACTAGGGAGCAAGTAGGACACAACTAGGGTGCAAGAAGCACACGTAGGGTGCAACTTGGGAGCAACTTAGGTGCAACTAGGGCGCAACTAGGGCGTATCGATTACCCAACTGAGGCAGAACTAGGGTACACTTAGGGCGCAAGTAGGACACAATGAGGGCAGAAGTAAGGTGGAACTAGGGTACAACTAGGGCGCAAGTAGGACGCTACTAGGACGCAAGTAGGGTGCAAGTAGGGCGCAAGTAGGGCATGACTAGGGTGCAAGTAGGGCTCTAGTGGGGTGCAAGTAGGATGCAAGTAGGGCGCAAGTAGGGCGTTAGTAGGTCTCAAATAGGGCAAAAGTAGGACACAAATAGGACACAACTAGGGCGCAACCAGGGCACAACTAGAGCACAAGTAGGCCGTACGTAGTGTGCATTTTGGGCGCAACTAGGGCACAACTAGCTCGTAACTAGTGTGCACCTAGGATGTAGCTAGTGTAGAATGGAAGTGAAACTAGGACATGAGTAGGGGGCAACTAGGACGCAACTAGGACAGTAGGAGGGTGGAAGAAGGGTGCAAATAGGGTGCAACTAGGGCGCAACTCGGGTGTAGCTAGTGCTCAACTACGGCACAACTAGGGAAAAACTAGGGTGAAAATAGGGCACAATTAGGACGTAAGAAGGGTACAACAAGGACGCAATTAGGGAAAAACTAGGGCGTAACTAGGGCGCAAGTAGGGTGCAGCTCGAGCGCGACTACGGCGCAACTATGGAATTGAGGCAAAACTTGGATGCAACTAGGGTGCCAATAGGGCGCAGCTAGGGAACAACTTGAGCACAAGTAGGGCACAACTAGGGTGTTGAAGGGGACCCATGCCATGGATGCCGATTGCCGTTTACCTGGTCCGACCACTAGAGAGTGGTTGGACGTCCAAGCTGATTGCAGATTTGGACTTCTTGGATGTTGCCATGCGATGTAAAGCTTTCAATTGCTCGATTTGGTTGAGAATTGAGAAAATAGCATGGCGGAGCGGGCAAACGAGACAGTGCTGAACATGGTACGGACCATGTTGGTGGATGCCAACTTACCGCAAAGCTTCTTGGCAGAAGCTGTGTATACGACAAGCTACACCATCAACCTTACTCCTACAGCAGTGCTAAAGGGGAAGAGCAGCTGGAAGACATCACAGGAGGTTTGGAGCAGGCACAAGCCAAGTGTGGCACACCTGAAAGTGTTCGGGTGCAAGGCGTAGGCTGAGAAGCAGTGCGACAACAAGCTAGATCTACGTGCAAAGATGTATCTCTTCCTTGGCTATGAGAGCGCGCATAAGGCGTACCGACTCTACTACATGTGCAAAGAGGTAATCCTCAGCCGAGACGTCAAGTTTGACAAGCAATAGAGCTACATGCATAGCAACGACGTGGACGTGGTGGACTCTCCAATGACGGGTGAGTGGTTCTAGCTCCTTGACTACTAGAAGGAGCAAGCAGACGCCGAAGTTGAGGATGCGGCATCAGAGCACGACAGTGCACGAGCGGTGGCAGCTGACGCGGAGGAATCCGATGATGATCAAGCTAATGATGAGGTCCACTGGAAGGATCCGGCGAATGAGGCACCAAGGGTGCCAATGCGTGCACTTCCGGTGTAGTGCACATTGGGCATCGGTGGAAAATCCACTGGACGTGCCGGCCGTTTGGGTGTTGTTTCGCTGGAGCGGGAGAGATCCTCGGGGAGCCGACTGGTCAATGACTTAACGGATCGTGCAGGGTCGGAGGGATCACAGTGGAGTGACAATGCGCCACCAGAACAATCACGCCGTAGTGGGAGGTAGCAGTGGAGAAGCACTTTGACGCAAGCACTAGTTGATGGATCGGCATGACGCGCTGCATGCTCGCTGTGTCAACGGAGCCAACTACAATGCAAGGTGCACTTGTACGGCCTGAAGGGGTTGAAGGGGACGCAACCATTAAATCAGAGCTGGTGTCCATAGCGGAAAATGACACGTGAGAGCTGGTTGACAGGCTGAAAGATGCTAAGGTCATCGGCTCAATGTGGGTCTTAAAGACGAAGTTCACAAAGGAATGGGTGGTTGACAAATACAAAGTACGGCTGGTGGTGAAGGGATACACAGTGCAAGGGCGAGCACTATGATGAGACATTTGCTCTCGTCACCAAGTTCACAAGCATCCGGGCGATCCTTATGATGGCTGTCGCGAAGGACATGGAGCTCCAGCAAATGGACGTAAAGACGACCTTCCTCAAAGACATCATAGACAAAGAGATCTACACGGAGGTGCCATAGGGGGTGGAGGCGCCAGAGGGCAAGGTGTGCAAGCTACGGAAGTCATTGTACGGGCTAAAACATTTGCCCAGGTACTGGTACCAACAGATGGACAGCTTCATGGCACAACTTGGCTTCAAGTGATGTGAGTCGGCACGACAAACAGCTTCATCATATTGTCGTATTCTACGTGGACGACCTGATTTTGTGCTCAACGGATCTGCCAAGCCTATATTGGCTGAAAGAGCAGCTGAGTAGCAGATTCCAGATGTCAGACACAAGGGAGCTGAAGTACTACCTCGGGGTGAGCATCACGTGAAACCGGAGGGCGCGCACGCTTGAGCAGGGGTTTTTTTAAATACGTGGCAAAGGTGCTGAAACAGTGCGGCATGGAGGACTACAAACCGGTTGGCAGTCCGGTCTCCACGACCTATGAACTGAGTGCGCCAATGGCATCTCAAACAAAAGAAGAGCGGGAGGATATGGCAGGGGTGCCCTACCAATCGACGGTGGGCAGCCTCATGGATGAGCCGCCAGTGAAAGGAAAATCCTTGCAATTAGATCTAGTAGCTCAAGGATTGCTCGGATCCTAAAAGGGAGGATTGTCCCCAAAATTTGACAAGTTTCAAAATCCAAAATCGGACAAGTTACGAGGGAGATATGGACTTCCAAAGTTGGGATGTGCACTGCGGATCTGGGAGTCTGCTATGGTTCCACCAATGAATAATCGATCGGACCGAGTAACAAAATTCCACGTATGGATTTTCCTGTGGAAGGCTGCCGAGGCAGCCGGTGGATGATTCGCCGGATGTCAGAAGTGTAGTTTGTTACTGAGGGACTTAGGAAAGATCCTGGCTTGGAGTCCGAAACTAAGCAGTACTGTTTGTTACTCGGGGATTTAACAGAAAACCCGACTGCAGATCCGCGGACAGGTTTCAAACCACATCAATCCCTATCACCAACTCGATGATTAACTCATCAAAACAGACCCCAAAGGCGTGAGGGGCACCGAAACTATGTGTATGGGCATCTGCGCCACCGGAATGGTATTTTTTATTGGTCCTTGATGTGTGAGGGCGCCTCGGCGGGCGACATGGTGCGCGCCGCTGACTGAGCGGCTGGTTTGGGGTGCCGCACATTGGCTAGTTTAGCTGGAGCTATGGTGATCCGAATCGTCCACGGTTGGAGAGCTCATGACTAGCCCTACAAATGTTCATATCATGTCCATGTCAAAAAGTTAATGCGCAATTATGTTATTCCCTTCGCAAAAGTGACTGTCGCACAACTTCCTTCTACTCCGAGAGATATATTGTGAGGCAACCAGAAAGCTCACGCCTAGACTCAAAACCCACACCAATAACAGAGAACCGTGAATACCAACTGCAGACCCGTTGGGGAACGTTGGAACTCCCTCCACCTGGGGGCCCGTTTATGACAGAAACTAGGGCATAGCTTGTGTGCAACTAAGGTGCAAGTAGGGAATAACTAGGGCGGATCTAAGATGCCACTAGGGCGGAAGCAACGCGCATCTAGGACACAACTAGGGTACAACTAAGGCGTAGCTAGTGCCCAGCTGAGGTCCAACAATAGCATATCTAGGGCGCAACTAGGGCACAAGTAGGACCCATGTAGGGCGTACCTATGGCACAAGTAGGGCATCACAAGGGCGCAACTAGGGTGCAAGTAGGATGCAACTAGGCTGCAACTAGGGCGTAGCTAGTTTCCAACTGAGGCACAACTAGTGCGCAACTAGGTTGCAAGTAGGGCAAAAGGAGGGTGCAAGTAAGGGTGTACGCGAGTCTGGACTCACGAGTCTGGGCCCAGACTCGGACTTGCGAGTCCGAGTCTGGCATCAGACTCAGACTCGCGAGTCCTGGCTCAGACTCGCGAGTCCTTGGACTCGCGAGTCTACACCATCCAGACTCACGAGTCTGCTCTATGTGGACTCACGAGTCCAGTCCATATGGACTCACGAGTCCAGTCCATGTGGACTCACGAGTCCAGTCCATGTGGACTCACGAGTCCAGTCCATGTGGACTACCGAGTCCATTCCAGGTGGACTTCCGAGCTAGTCCATGTGGATTCCCAAGTCTAGTCCACGATGACTCTCCAGTCCAGTCCATGTGCACTTTCGAGTCTATGATACAGTTACCATCAACACTGTGTAGATGTGAGGCATTAGTTTCCTATTCTCAAGACTTGAGATATAGACTTGTCTTTCATTAGTGCATTTAGGTTCTTGCATGATGTTAGTGTATTCATTGTGCTCTAATTGTGGAATAGGACCAAGATGCAATGTTATGAGTACATGGTCTATATGTATGCATTGTGTGGAAACCCAATTATGTAGTGATCACCACTTCTTACCTTTCGTTGCACTT
>SZWC01009013.1:61724-72555 GCA_023375785.1 Penium margaritaceum | reverse complement strand
CTCTCTCTCTCTCTCTCTCTCTCTCTCTCTTTCTCTCTCTCTCTCTCTCTCTCTCTCTCTCTCTCTCTCTCTCTCTCTCTCTCTCTCTCTCTCTCTCTCACACACACACACACACACACACACACACACACACACACACACACACACACAACTACACGGCGATGCAGAACGAGCATAGTCCCATGCGGTGTAGCTCGTCACGCGCATGCAACACAACGATTCCCCAAATCTCGCGTCTGATGCCCTTCTGATTCAGGGTATGACCAGCATCGTGGGCATCAATCAGACACTTCTTTGTTTCAGCTGGGATAGCGGGTTTATTGGCCATCCATGCGCGCTTGCCATTTGAGCCGTATTTGCACTTTCTCTCGCTGACAGGTACTGATGGGTGTGCGGTGATGGACGAGATGACGACTTCTTCATGTTGCGGTTTGAGGACGTTCGTGACGTCCACAAACTAGCCGTGGACGGTGGATTCTATGAGACGGTCGAAAGCAAAGTATTCATCATGGGTATTTAGTGCCCTCTTTAGGTGTTGGACAACAACGTACGCCAAACCCTGTGCCTTGTACGCCTTGTATATGATTTCGAAGTGACCGCTTCCAAACCAGTCACAGTAGCGGCCATGCCTACGATCGTTGGTGCTGGCCGACGATGAGCTCGTTGTCGTCAGTTGTACAATCAACAACTGCAAGCACTCAATATCAGTTGAATCGTCCTTTGGCTTTCCATTGCCACTACTCCTGCTACTGTTAATGCTGCTCCATTCTTCTAAGCCGTCGGATGTGGAGGAAACATCCATGATGGGTGGTGCAAAGGCATCTTTTAACTTCTGCATGTGTGGAGTCCCAATATTAGGAGCAAGATGAGGGTATTTCCCTCTAGGACAAGCCCTTCGTTGACGACGAGACTCGCAAAACAAGACCTAAGCGTTAGACGAGAATACTTCCGCTTCAGAGGGGACTCGATGGCGGGGGCCTTGCCTTTCTCCTCAGCCGTTGGCGAACGTTGCAAGAGGTTCTTGAGGGGCTCCGGAGCCTTGGGTATCCTTTCGTCGTCCATCCCTTTGTGGATGAGCGATGGCCCTCCACCGGGACTGTAATTCCACACGCGCGGAGGGGCTTCCATTGTTGGTGCTGGGTCCGTCAGCTTGTGCATGGGGATTGTGCTCTATGCGATAACCACAGGCACCTTATAGGGAAGGGAGAGTGGAGTTGTTTGAGTAGCAGGTGGCGTTGTGTACGTTGAACATTCCTCGCCAGATGTCAATGGGCCGACGGAGTTGTCAACAGTCAAGGTCATCAATTTGCAAGGCCGTCAGACTGGACGGCGCAGTAGTGGGGAACGTGCAGGAGAGCATGGTAGCTTGCACAGACTTGTGTGTCCTCTCTTTTGGTGTTATATTGGCAAGAAAACGGTGCAAGGCCTCTCGTGCGATGTGGCAAGGGTTGCTGGTATCCACATATGTTGAGCCATCCATCCACCCCGCCATGACTGTTAGACTTTACACCATTTGACCGTTTGACCGTGTGAAGCCAAATTTTCAAAACACTTCGACGTTGTTATATCATCAGTTTCCCAAATCATTCGTCAAATTCAAGGGTCTACTCCCTACTTTCCATGGAATTTGGAAGTACCACTGAAATAATTGATGTAACTGTAAACATGTGGTCGAATTTATTATGCTACTTCTAATTAATCAAATCCAATGTTCATTTAGGCATGCCAATGGTACATACACGTACTGGGTTTCAGCAAAGGAAACGCAAACACGGTAAAATGTGTCGCCGTTGTAAGTACCTCATCATGGTAAGAGCCGGGAGATTGCGTGGTAGACACAAGATGTAGTATGAAACTGAATCGAATCACATAAACCACGCATGTGTGTGGTTGATTGTGTGTAGATCCTACAAAAGGGTGTTGTGGATGCCGGTTGTTTGCAAATGTGCCTTTTTTCCCGTATCCTTTTCCGTTGCATGGTATGCACCAAGAAGTGTGTGACAATCAAACATCCGCAAGCAAAGACGAATTGGGAAATTCTGAACCAAACGGGAAGGGATGTAGCGTAAGAACCATTCTATGGCTAAATTGCCTTGTATTATTCATCAAGCACTTCGTGTACTTGAGGCATTTCCGAGGAGTCACAGCCCACGTAAGATGTATGGGCTAGAGTCTAGTTCAATTCTAGCCCAGGAAATTTTTGATAGATGGAATAAAGACAAGAGGAGTGTAGTGATGGAGATTCCATCTTGTCTCTCTTCCTCCACCCTTTTAGTGCCACATTGGTCTTGATCGACGTGGCATTGCCACGTTGGACGATTAGGTTGGACATGCATGTTGAGAAGCATCTCCGAAGACAATTCTGTCTGATCTTAGTGTGGTGCATCTTCAAATAAATGATCGAGGCAACCATTGATTTGCTCTGTAAGACTACCATTCCGAGGGTCTACGTTTTGGGTTCAATTGTTAGTCGGAAAAAAACAAGCTGCTGTTATACCCCGATTTATTTACGATTTTTTTAGGCCTCCCAGTTCATCGCACCATCAAATGCATCACACTCGCTTCTCGCCTTCCAGCGTGTACAATCCTTCAATTGCGGCCGCACAACAAGCCTAGCACAACTCCTCTGGGACGCTAGAGCTGGTTGCAACGAATAACCACTATGAAAAAAAATATTGGAATTATTTTAAAAACAATATGACCAGAATGAAGCAATACCCATTTTAAGGTCAGTTATTTTGTTATTAGTTCGAAGACTACTTGGAGTCTATCTAATTTCCACCCGATAGAAATCTGTCATTTCGTAATTTTTGAGCCATATTTTCCTTGGATTCTTTCATCTGAACAGAAGCACCTGCACCTGTACCCTATCCTCCGTTTATTTCCTGAAGTTGGGAGCTGGGCGGAACTCCCCGACGACTTTTGGTGCTTTTGTATCCCCCCCGCGCTAGTCGGCTATGACCAAGGGCTGGAAAACAAAACCTACCGGAGCTCTTTTCATCCTTGTCCTTTGTTTGCTTTCGCTGACGTGCGAACCAAGCTGCTTGATGACGCACCATGTTGAGGTTCTATTATGAACTAATGATTTAAGACTCTGCAGTTGCACGTGTTTTTCTTCACAGTTAGTTTACTCGTTGACGCAATTTCAGCAATTGTCATTCGTTGGACGATCGGTGGACAATGTGACAAATTTTGTTGGAAATTTGCCTTATTTTGATATCTGACGCAGTTTTGGGTAAGCCGATCCTTTTAGGGCACATCTTTTTCGATTAACAAGTCGACAGTTCATGCGACTGTCCATGTTTTTACCACGACGAAAGTCGATCGAACGAGCCACTCACTACCTTTACATCCAGCAGACAGAGAGATCGGCGTCGATCAGATTGAGACACCAGCCCACGTCATTCCCGCCGTGGACAGCTGCGCCCCATCCCTTGTACTCAAAGTTCCAGGGACAATCCTTATCGGCCCCTTGTACGACCACACAGCACTTTCTCTAAACCCGACCTTGTTATACCGGTTCCCTCGGAACTCTCTCCTTGTTCCCTCTGTGCGGTCCCGCCTCAGCCTCACTCGGGACTTATGCACAGCTGTCCACTGCCCTGACCAGGCTACCTCTTGCTCGCCGCTTCCTGCGAATGCCACGGGAGTAGAGCTCACTGCTCCACTCTTGTTGTACGCCCGCAGACAAGCTGACGGTTTGGCTCCTCCGTCCTGCCGGCGTTCGTTACCTCGTCCGCCATCAACTGCGGCTTCGGCTTCTGTCGGCGAATCTCCGATCGCAGAATGGGCAAAGGACCAGGATCCTTCTCGGACATTGGGAAGAAGGCCAAAGGCAAGGACCTAAGCTTTCATGTTGCATACTCGCCACAACCACCGAGTCCTTGCTTGCATTGCTGGAACGTCGTGATCCTTTCCGCAAGGACGATGGGTAGCATGAAAGTGTCCACATTCTGCTCGGTTCACGCCTCAACCGGAGACTTCTGATTATTGCGTCTGCGTAGCAAGGTCCCGACTCGGACGGTGAGAATGTCGCGGATCACTGTCAACGGTGACAGTGGGAGATTCTTGAAGCTCTCCGCTTTCCTGATTTGCTATTGGTGCGCCGGCACTGACAGCACCAGTGAACTGTTTTTCTTGGCATCCTCTGAAGTCGTTTGCACCACCTCCATTAACTGTGCCGGCACCACCCTAACCTCTCTGACAAAAGCCTGGCCGTGCATTTTGTACTTCCGGAAATTCCGTCTGGCTGATAACCCGCAGATCTGCTGTTCAAGGACTATTTCTACGATCAGAAGGTCACATTCTCATCCACGACTGAATCCGGCCTGGTATGACGAATCCCCTCTCGNTTCTTGGCATCCTCTGAAGTCGTTTGCACCACCTCCATTAACTGTGCCGGCACCACCCTAACCTCTCTGACAAAAGCCTGGCCGTGCATTTTGTACTTCCGGAAATTCCGTCTGGCTGATAACCCGCAGATCTGCTGTTCAAGGACTATTTCTACGATCAGAAGGTCACATTCTCATCCACGACTGAATCCGGCCTGGTATGACGAATCCCCTCTCGGGTAGAGAGCAACAATGTCGTGCGTGGTGTTAAGTTGAGCTGTTTCATCCGCGAGGTTTGGAGCAGATAACCTGCAAGTTTTCAATTATTGCGCTACAACTCTGGCCATGAAAACCGGAGCTGTTTATTCCAAAAGCCTCAACAGCTGCTGTTTTCTGGTATCAACGGAACCTCTAGACAAGGCCGAGCAAAGTTACGTTTTGGCCCCTGAATGCAGGTCGGCTGCTTCTGCCTGCTACGGACAGAGGCACCCACGCTGCATGCCTGGGCAAAAGAAATGGGTATTTGGAGCAATTTATAGCAAATACCTCAGACAGCGAGCTTTCACGTGCAAAAACTGAGAAGTAGCTCTTAAAGGACTAACTGCTTTCCCCGCCAGCACCCTTGAGTCTGCTGCACCCCTCGTACCATTACCAGAAACAAAGCCAGGCCTTCTCTTTCCCTGATGGCAGCCCTCCCATTGACCAGGTTCGTGAGCAGGTGATCCTTGTCATGTGGCAGAACTTGCCAGATTTTGGGTGCTGGCTGTAGGCAGCCAGCCCCGTTGCTCTGAAGAATAACCGCCCGACTATTGTCAAATGTTGGGGCACAGTGTGCGGGCCACAGTAGTTTCTTGAAGAATGCAGGGTAATCCGGTAAGGTTTCCGACAAACACAGGATGCAGGAATTGAAGGTGCTGTGGGATCCATAGAATTTTTGTCTTTCTTTGTATGACTCGGTGCATCTAAGAGAGAGCAAGCTCTTCTTTCCAGTGACATCCTTGTCTCTGGAAGCTGACTCCTTCTAATGTAGGACAAACACTTTCTCAGCTCTTCTGCTGACAGTGATAGACATCTAACAGCAAAAGTGGCCTTCTGTTCATCCTGTGTATGCTGCAGAAGTTCAACACCACATCGGTGAAGAAAGGCGAGGACATTGTCAGCGATGTCAAAGCAGAGCTGAAAATCAGTGACGACGTCAGTGCAGAGATCAAGGCCGACACCAAGGCAAAGGTGCTGCATTGCAAAATCTTTTCATGTGCTGACTCCCACTGCCTGTGCATTTGGAATAATTCTTGGTACTCCTGGGAGATCCTGCTTCCTAAATGTCAGGACAAGCCTATAGATTCATCAGCACATAGCAAAAGAGATGTGTTTCTTGCTCTGCATCCCCTCCTTTCCCCTCTGACGAAGGGGGATAAGAGCGAAAGCGGTGGTTTGTGTGGAAATGTAATTCGTCGAATCCCTGCTAAGTTTTCCCTCATTGGTGCTGTGCATTTCCAGATCAATGCCAAGGCGGAGTTTGAGCACCTGACTCCCGGCCTTAAGTTGGCCTTAAGTGGAGTGCTTCCCGACTTCAAATCGCTCAAGGTGTGGCACCCGCTTCTACAGCATAGTACGCGTATATTCTCAGTCTGTTGTGATCCGTGGGACATTGTTTATCCACTGCCTTCAGAACTGTGAATAAACCTGTCATGAAGGCTTACGCAAATTTCTGGGAAACCTCTTACTGTGTTTCTTGTCCATTGTGCCCTTCTTACTTCCGCCCTTATCACTCCCCTCCTTTTGTCTCCTCCTCATCTCAACCGCAACGTGCCTGGTTTTATGGCGGTGCTGTGTGCAGCTTTGCCTTCTGTCCTATTCTTCCGCACCTCTCGTTTTCATGCACCGGTCCTGGACTGAGCTGCTTGGCGTGAGAGGGGGGCATAATTTCCATTAGATGCACAGGGATTACCAAATCTGCGATGTGTGCTGACTTAGTCAAACGGGTGGGATGTCTGCAAAAATGTGGGCGCTTCTCTTTACCATCCTCCATAAACTGTTCCATGTATTGCTTACTTTGACAGCTTGTGACAAACTCAGCGTTCTGCCATCCATCCATCTTCGCTTGTGTGTGGCCCTACCAACTTTGCTTGTCTTGACATCCCTGTGATGCTTGCTGCTTGCTCGTTAAATGCAACATCGTCCCTTGCAGTTGGATGCCACATACAAGCATGAGCTGGTGCACCTCTCCTCAACTCTCAGCATTGCGGCGCAGCCAGTGATCGAGGCTGCGGCAGCAACGGGCGCACATGGCGTCGTGGTGGGCCTGGAGGCAGGTTTCGACAGTGCCTCGAGCTCAGCCACAAAATACAACCTAGCCTTGGGATACTCCACGAAGGAGTACACAACTGCTTTGCTCCTGTGAGTCTTGAAGAGCAGCATGCTGTGCAGACAAGGATGCAGTGCTCAGGCTGCATGCCAGTCTTCATGACAGTGTTGTTTCATGATTTCACACATCTCTATCAAACCAATAGGGTGGACTGGAAGGGGGGGGGGGAGGGGGAAGAATCCCCCATCTTTATCCCCTTGTTCCAGGCAAGGGACACCTGCGAGCCAGATGTTTGCATTACCATTTCTGTCGAATGCCGTAGAGGGCATGCTGCTGCTAGTATGGTTCAAGCACGTATGGAGTAACCAGTGTCCAAGGTGTTACCTTTGGCTCATGTCTTCTGGCCCTGCAGGGTGGACAAGGCAGACACTCTCAAGGCAAGCTACTACCAGAAGCTCAAGGGCAACTACAGTGGGACAGCAGTTGCGCTGGAACTCGCACACAAGGTGTCAAAGAAGGACACAACTTTGACGGCGGGTGCACTGTACAAGATTGACAAGCTGACGGAGTCAAAGGTGCGGGTGGATAGCCGCGGTGTGGTGGCGGCACTTCTGCAACACGAGTTCAGACCCAAATCGACTGTCACAATGTCTGCTGAGGTCGATTCCAAGTCGGTCGACAAGGGCAGCAAAGTTGGCTTGGCCGTCGCGATCAAGATGTGAGAGGTGAAGGGCAAACTCCAGGGCTTTCATTATCTGTTCGCAACCTTGAATGGTAGTCACTGGCTCTGGGTCTTCCCGGCAAAAAAATATTTTTGTCCAAGCCCGGCATTTTCTCACGTCTTGGAAGCAACTTTTCATAGGATGTAAAGCATTTATTCAGATATTTTGTAACTGTGCTTGAACCCCTCAAACAAACTCTGAACGAGCTATCTTTCTCTTTTGGTCAGAGGATGCAACTCGCCTCTTCCGAGGTGGGGTATAGAGCATCAAATGATGTGGAAGGATACATGCTAGACAAGGATCGCGGTTGGGGACATGGTAAAGCTTGAGTGACTATGGACCAATTGCACATTGTTTGCAATCCGTCGGTGAGGCCTGAACCATTTGTTGGTTTGTATCCCACAAATTTTTTGTGACCTCTGGCCTCGCTGCACACTCATCACACTGATGCAGGTGATTGATGCTGAAGTGACACCGGCGCTGACGTCACCGCCCACGTGGTGCCAGCTCCCAAGGAGATCATCCAGAGACACATTCACAGGATGCATCTGGGTTATCTCTAAACACAGGCTTGCATAATCTGAGTGATTGGTGACACTAGGTTTCCTAGTGGGACTGTGTGAGCATCGTGTCCGGGTTGGTTCCCGGGTTTGCTAGGTTGCAGGTGTGAGGATAATGCGTTGGTGAGATCCGAGGTTCGGATCCCACTGTGCGTGGGTGCAAGCGAGGTTGGGCTCGCTGCCTGCCCGCTCGCCACCCCGCTAGCACGTCCTTTGCGACTCTGTCGGCTCTCTCTCGACTCACTCGTTTTTTCGTGACTCTTCGCTCCTCAAGCATCCATGGCGTTTTGCCTCTAGCGTGCTTGGCTCATGCTTCCCATTTCCCTCGCTCTCCCTCCCAACAGGATCCTCTATCCTCTGGTATCAGAGCAGTGGAGAGAGGAGGAATAGAGCTCGCGAATCGAGCGCTCGATCCTGGTGTGCGGCCGGTCTCCGTCGCCACCACCGCTTCCGCCGCCGTTTCTGCCACGTGGAGCCGCTCGCTGCCGAGCTGCTGTGGAGCACCCTCCTACGGCAGCTCCCGACCCGCGTCCATCTTGTGGCGGGCAGCAGCAGGAGCAACGTGCGGGCACCCGCGGGTGTGTCCTCTAACCGCTCCCGCGGAACTGCTCTCATCCGCGGGTGCTGCAGATCTGCAGCTGCCACATCTGCGGCAGCAGCTTGAGAAGCAGCACCATCACGTCCTGAGTCACAGCCTTCTCAGCCGCGACTACGACTGGGATAGCTGCAGCCACGACGACAACAGCTGCACTCCGGAGCGAACACTTGCAGCTACGGCTGCCGCCGCATGCTCCTCAGCAGCTGCCACAGATACGCACCCGCAGCAGCAGCTCCTGTCACTGCTGCAGGTCCGATCACCGCAGCCTAAGCAACCATAGCCGCAGCAGCTGCATTCTAAGCGGCCGCAACCAAAGCAGCCGCTGCCACCGTCACCTTGTACTCAACGGCTGCCGCAAATAAACGCCCGCAGCAGCAGCTCCAGACACTGCATTCTACGCAGCAGNTCGTCTGGGGGGGATCACGTCAACCCGGAGGTCACCGCTGCTCAGCTGTACACAGCACTCACAGAGGACATTGTTAGTCTTGTGGGTGCTCTTACACGTACCACTTCGGCCATCATAGACGCAGCTGCAGCGGCTGCAGCTACATTCGCAGCAGCCGCTAGAGCGTCGCGCGCTCCTGCATCAACCTCCGCCGGACGTTCCATCGAGGCGTACACCGAGGCCGCAGCCGTCGTTGGCCCCATTGCTGCAGCGGCTGCTGACATAGGCACTCAAATCTCCGTAGCAGCCCCTGCCATTGCATCGGCAACGGCCTCAGCTGCATCCACTACAGCTGCCGCTGCATCGTCCATCCGCGTTTCTACGTCAGCCGCCGTCGCAGCCGCCGCATCTGCCCCATCTGCCGGCGCCAGCTTCGTTTCTGCGGCTGTTTCTGTTGCAGCCGTCTTCGTCACTCTCGGTGCTGCCTTCACCACTGGGGCTCTTGCTCTCGTGGTTCCAGCCGCATCTACAGTCGCCATCCTTTCTACAGCAGCCGCAGCAGCAGTTCCACATCTACTTTCTTTCCTGCGCAACCCGTCCTCTTGACTCCCTTGCTGCGCACTGTACCTGCTTGCGTTCTCTTCTTGCCTTCTGTGCGGTTGCTTGTCCTGTCTGACTTGGGGTGGGTTGTCCTGCAGCATTTCTATCCTTTGCCTCAGGCAACCCCATTTTTCCCACGCCCACTGGGGCTGGGGAAACTCTGCCGAAATNCCGAAATCTGTCCGGCAGAGCCCCCACGTCGGCACCATGCCCGGTGACGACGAGTCAGTCATTGCGACCCTTCAGCGCCAGCTGGCCCTCGCTAGCGAGGCCCAGCAAGAGGCTGAGGATCGTCTTAAGCTTGCTGAGGACAACCGCGCTGCTTTTGCTGATGAAGTGGCCGCTATTGTCCTTCGCCGCCTCCCCGCTGCGTCTGCTGTTTCCCCTTCCGGCGCTAACCCTGCTCTTCCAGCAGTCACCCCTCCTGCCTCCAGCACCTCTGCTACTGCGCACACTGGTGTTGCCGCCACTGCTTCCCCTCTGCCTGCGCCTCGCCAGCATGACTTTTTTTCTCAGCCACCTGCGCTTACCTCGTCCCTCGCCTTCTCCTCTTGGGAAGTGTGTTTTAGCTCTTGGGCTCAGGGAGAGCAGCTGTGGGAGTACTACTCCCCCGCTGTTGCTCCCTTCACCCCACTTGCTGCAGAGTCCGCCCGTGCTGTCCGCGCTCTCATCGCCGCTGCACCTGAGTCGCTGATTGATGATGTTGGCACTTTCAACGCTGACCCTGCTTCCCAGCGCCCTGCTGATCCCATTGGCGCATACGCCATGCTGCGTCGCCGTACCACCATCACTGGCCAAGCCGCTCAGAGCGCGCTTACGGTCCAGTTCAACACGCTCCTCATGCGACCTGATGAGGCCGCTGATGCCTATTGGGCTCGGGGTCTCAAGCTCCTTCGTGAGCTTGACGACGCAGCACCTGGCCAACTCTCTGCCGTTCTGACCATGGTCAACGGTCTCATTCCTGAGCTGTCCGATCTCCTTCGCGACGTCAAAGCTGATGAGCTGCAGCGCCTTGCCTCGCAGCCGGTCCCGCCCAGGTCGCCCCCTGGGATTGGTGCGCTTTGGGATTTCACGTCCGAGCGCCTTGCTGCTTGGTGGACTAGCTTGCACAACAAGCGTCTCCATCGCTCTGCCGTCACAGGTGTTGCTGCACTCACCACTGCTGCTGCACCCTCCTCCTCTGCTGCATCTTCCTCCGCCTCCACCGCTTCTTCCTCGTCCTCCCCAGCCTCTGCCCTTGCTTCCCAGGGTCGTGGACAGGGCAAGGGGAAGGGCAAGGGCAAGGGCAAGGGCAAGGACAAGGGTGCTACTGCCTCCTCGCGTGTTC
>SZWC01009012.1:76226-93702 GCA_023375785.1 Penium margaritaceum | reverse complement strand
CTACCCACTCCCACACTTGCAACACTTACTACCCACTCCCACACTTGCAACACTTACTACCCACTCCCACACTTGCAACACTTACTACCCACTCCCACACTTGCAACACTTACTACCCACTCCCACACTTGCAACACTCTCTCTCCACTCTCACACTTGCTTTTTACGTAGGCAGCAGGATGGTGTCTGTGGTGTGTTGAGTGGAATGTGAGTGTGCGGGTGACTGTGTGTTGTGTGTGTGTGTGTGTGTGGATTTGATGTCAGATGATCCACTTCATCAGCATGGCTTTGGGAGGCGATGGTTACCTGAACTTCATGGGCAATGTTGTCAATGTTGAACACACATAATGGACTTCTTCGGTCATAGTCAGTGACATATGCATCCTTTGGTTGGTCACTGTGCACGCTAGCCACACCATGCCACTGCTTGTTGGAAATCTTCCTACTTGCTAGTTGATAACTAGTGTTCCCAACCCATGGTTTCCCCCACGGACCAGTTGTGACTTGTGTTATGAGTTTTCAACGTTGACCACACACTGTGAAATCCGTTTGGTCATGGTTTTTGACACATGCCTACTTTGGTTTGTTACTGTACATGGTTACCACGCTGTGTCATTACGTATCAAAGGTCTTTGTGCTTTCTTGTTGACAGCCTGTGTTCCCAATCCATTGTTAGCCCCCTATGACTATCTGTGACCCGTGTTGTGAGNTTCCACCCTGACCATTTGTGACTCGTGTTATGAGTTGTCAAGGTTTACCACACTTAGTGCCATTATTTGGTCATGGTCAGTGACATATGCCTACTTTGGTTGGTCATCGTGCATGGTATCCACACCGTGCCACAACGTATTGAAGCTCCTTGTGCTTGCTATTTGATACTTGGTGTTCCCAAACCATTGTTTTCCCCTCTGACCATTTGTGACTTGTATTATGAGTTGTCAATGTTGACCACACATAATGGGTTTCTTTGCTCAAAGGCAGTACATATGCCTACTTTGGTCGGTCATTGTGAATGGTTGCCAGGCTGTGCTACTACTGACTGAAGGTCGTTGTACTTTCTTGTTGAGAACTGATATTCCCATAGCATTGTTTCCTCCCCTAACCGTTTTTGTCTCGTGTTATGGTTGGTCAACATTGACCACCCATATTGAAATTCCCTGGTCATGGTCAGTGACATATGCCTAGTTTGGTTGTTTGGTGTGCATATTAGCCACACCTTACCACTATGTATTGAAGTTTTTTGTCCTTTCTAGTTGATACATAGAGTTCCAACACCATTGTCTCTCCCTCTGACCATTTGTAACTCGTGTTTTGAGTTGTCAATGTTGACCACACATAGTGGACTTCTTCGTTCATTGTCAGTGACATATGCATCCTTTGGTGGGTCACAATGCACGCTAGCCAGACCATGCCACTACTTGTTGAAGTTATTTGGACTTGCTAGTTGATAACTAGTGTTCCCAACCCATGGTTTCCCCCACGGACCATTTGTGACTCGTGTTATGAGTTTTCAACGTTGACCACACACTGTGAAATCCGTTTGGTCATGGTTTGTGACACATTCCTACTTTGGTTTGTCACTGTACATGGTTACTACGCTGTGTCATTAAGTATCGAAGGTCTTTGAGCTTTCTTGTAGAAAGCTAGTGTTTGCAAACCATTGTTATCCCCCTCTGACTACATGTGACCGGTGTTGTGCATTGTAAATGTTTACCACATGAAGTGAAATTCTTTGTTCATGGTCAGTGACATATGCATACTTTGATTGGTCACTGTGCATTGTAGCCACACTGTGCCACTACATATTGAAGGTATTTGTACTTGCTAGTCGATAACTAGTATTCACAAACCATTATTTTCCACCCTGACCATTTGTTGCTCGTGTTATGAGTTGTCAAGGTTTACCACACTTAGTGCCATTATTTGGTCATGGTCAGTGACATATGCCTACTTTGGTTGGTCATCGTGCATGGAATCCACACTGTGCCACAACGTATTGAAGCTCCTTGTGCTTGCTATTTGATACTCGGTGTTCCCAAACTATTGTGTCCCCCTCTGACCATTTGTGACTCGTATTGTGAGTTCTCAACGTTGACCACACACAGTGGATTTCTTTGGTCAAAGGCATAACATATGCCTACTTTCGTCGGTCATTGTGCATGGTAGCCACACCGTGCTACTACTGACTGAAGGTCGTTGTACTTGCTAGTTGAGAACTGATATTCCCATAGCATTGTTTCCTCCCCTGACCGTTTGTGACTCGTGTTATGGTTGGTCAACGTTGACCACCCATATTGAAATTATCTGGTCATGGTCAGTGACATATGCCTAGTTTGGTTGCTTGGTGTGCATAGTAGCCACACCATGCCACTAGGTATTGAAGTTCTTTGTCCTTTCTGGTTGATACATAGGGTTCCCAAACCATTGTCTCTCCCTCTGACCATTTGTGACTCGTGTTATGAGTTGTCAATGTTGACCACACATAGTGGACTTCATCAGTCATAGTTAGTGACATATGCATCTTTGGTTGGTCACTGTGCACGCTAGCCACACCGTGCCACTACTTGTTGAGAATCTTTCTACTTGCTACTTGATAACCAGTGTTCCCAACCCATGGTCTTCCCCACTGACCATTTGTGACTCGTGTTATGAGTTTTCAACGTTGACCACACACTGTGAAATCCGTTTGGTCATGGTTTGTGACACATACCTACTTTGGTTTGTCACTGTACATGGTTACCACGCCGTGTTATTACGTATCGAAGGTCTTTGTGCTTTCTTGTTGACAGCTAGTGTTCCCAAACCATTGTTACCCCCTCTGACTATCACTGACTCGTGTTGTGAGTTGTAAATGTTGACCACGTGAAGTGAAATTCTTTGTTCATGGTCAGTCACATATGCATACTTTGGTTGGTCACTGTGCATTGTAACCACACTGTGCCACTGCATATTGAATGTATTCGTACTTGCTAGTCGACAACTGGTATTCACAAGCAATTATCGTCCACCCTGACCATTTGTGACTCGTGTTATGAGTTGTCAAGGTTTACCACACTTAGTGCCATTATTTGGTCATGGTCGGTGACATATGCCTACTTTGGTTGGTCATCGTGCATGGTATCCACAGTGTTCCACAACATATTGAAGCTCCTTGTGCTTGTTATTTGATACTCGATATTCCCAAACCATTGCTTCCCTCTCTGACCATTTGTGACTCGTATTATGAGTTGTCAATGTTGACCACACACTTTGGATTTCTTTGGTTTAAGGAAATACATATACCTACTTTTGTCGGTCGTTGTGCATGGTAGCCATACTGTGCTACTACTGACTGAAGGTTGTTGTACTTGCTAGTTGAGAACTGATATTCCCATAGCATTGTTTCCTCCCCTGACCGTTTGTGACTCGTGTTATTGTTGGTCAACGTTGACCACCCATATTGAAATTATCTGGTCATGGTCAGTGACATATGCCTAGTTTGGCTGTTTGGTGTGCATTGTAGCCACACCGTGCCACTACGTATCGAAGTTCTTTGTCCTTTCTAGTTGATACATAGGGTTCCCAAACCATTGTCTCTCCCCCTGACCATTTGTGACTCGTGTTATGAGTTGTCAATGTTGACCACACATAGTGGACTTCTTCAGTCATAGTCAGTGACATATGCATCCTTTGGTTGGTCACTGTGCACGCTAGCCACACCGTGCCACTACTTGTTGAAAATCTTTCTACTTGCTAGTTGATTACTAGTGTTCCCATCACATGGTCTCCCCCACTGACTATTTGTAACTTGGGGTATGAGTTTTCAACGTTGACCACACACTGTGAAATCTGTTTCGTCATGGTTTGTGACACATGCCTACTTTGGTTGGTCATCGTGCATGGTATCCACAGTGTTCCACAACATATTGAAGCTCCTTGTGCTTGCTATTTGATGCTCAGTGTTCCCAAACTATTGTGTCCCCCTCTGACCATTTGTGACTCGTGTTATGAGTTTTCAACGTTGACCACACACTGTGAAATCCATTTGGTCATGGTTTGTGACACATGCCTACTTTGGTTTGTCACTGTACATGGTTACCGCGCCGTGTCATTACGTATCGAAGGTTTTTGTGCTTTCTAGTTGACAGCTAGTGTTCCCAAACCATTGTTACCCCCGCTGACTATTAGTGACTCGTGTTGTGAGTTGTAAATGTTGACCACATGAAGTGAAATTCTTTGTTCATGGTGAGTGACATATGCATACTTTGGTTGGTCACTGTGCATTGAAGCCACACTGTGCCACTACATATTGAAGGTATGTGCACTTGCTAGTCAATAACTAGTATTCACAAATCATTATCTTCCACCCTGACCATTTGTGACTCGTGTTATGAGTTGTCAAGGTTTACCACACTTAGTGTCATTATTTGGTCATGGTCAGTGACATATGCCTACTTTGGTTGGTCATCGTGCATGGTATCCACACTGTGGCACAACCTATTGAAGCTCATTGTGCTTGCTATTTGATACTCGGTGTTCCCAAAACATTGTTTCCCCCTCTGACCATTTGTGACTCGAATTATATCTTGTCAACGTTGACCACACACAGCAGATTTCTTTGGTCAAAGGCAGTACATATGCTTACTTTGGTCGTTCATTGTGCATGGCAGCCACACCGAGCTACTACTGACTGAAGGTTGTTTTACTTGCTAGTTGAGAACTAATATTCCCATATCATTGTTTCATCCCCTGACCGTTTTTGACTCGTGTTATGGTTGGTCAACGTTGACCACCCATATTGAAATTCTCTCAGCATGGTCAGTGACATATGCCTACTTTGGTTGTTTGGTGTGCATATTAGCCACACCCTGCCACTACGTATTGAAGTTCCTTGTCCTTTCTAGTCAATATATAGGGTTCCCAAACCATTGTCTCTCCCTCTGACCATTTGTGACTCGTGTTATGAGTTGTCAATGTTGACCACACATAGTGGACTTCTTCAGATATAATCAGTGACATATGCATCCTTTGGTTGGTCACTGTGCACGCTAGCCACACCGTGCCACTACTTGTTGAAAATATTTCTACTTGCTAGTTGATAACTAGTGTTTCCAACCCATGGTTTTCCCCAGTGACCAGTTGTGACTCGTGTTATGAGTTTTCAACGTGGACCACCGTGAAATCCGTTTGGTCATGGTTTCTGACATATGCCTACTTTGGTTTGTCACTGTACATGGTTACCACACAGTGTCACTATGTATCAAAGGTCTTTTTGCTTTCTAGTTGATAGCTAGTGTTCCCAAACCATTGTTACCCCCTCTGACTATTAGTGACTCGTATTTTGAGTTGCCAACGCTGACCACATGAAGTGAAACTCGCTGGACATGGTTAGTGACATATGCATACATTGGCTGGTTACTGTGCATGGTAGCCACGCTGTGCCACTACATATTGAAGGTATTTGTACTTGCTAGTCGATCACTAGTATTCACGAATTATTATCTTCCACCCTGACCATTTGTGACTCGTGTTGTGAGTTGTCAATGTTGACCACACATAGTGGACCTCGTCGGTCATAGTCAGTGACATATGCATCCTTTGGTTGGTCAATGTGCACGCTAGCCACACCGTGCCACTACAATTTGAAAATCTTTCTACTTGCTAGTTGGTAACTAGTGTTCCCAACCCATGGTTTCCCCCANTAAATGTTGACCACATGAAGTGAAATTCTTTGTTCATGGTCAGTGACATATGCATACTTTGGTTGGTCACTGTGCATTGTAGCCACACTGTGCCACTACATATTGAAGGTATTTGTACTTGCTAGTCAATAACTATTATTCACAAATCATTATCTTCCATCCTGACCATTTGTGACTCGTGTTATGAGTTGTGAAGGTTCACCACACTTAGTGCAGTTATTTGGTCATGGTCAGTGGCATATGCCTACTTTGGTTGGTCATCGTGCATGGTATCCACATTGTGCCACAATGTATTGAAGCTCCTTGTGCTTGCTATTTGATACTCGGTGTTCCCAAACCATTACTTCCCCCTTTGACCATTTGTGACTCGTATTATGAGTTGTCAACGTTGACCACACACAGCAGATTTCTTTGGTCAAAGGCAGTACATGTTGGCTCTAGTGGGTGTGGAGGCACCCTCAAGGATGCCTAGCTCTCAGTGATGCACACTACCAAAGTTTGGGTAGCCAATGGACACCTTTGGTGAAGAGTGTGGAGTACAAGGATCACGGATAGGAGTGGGCAGAACACGTCGCATTCAGTAGATCTGAATCAAAACACGTTTTTGTTGCTTAGAATAGTGAGATTACATCAGATTCTTATAGCCTGTGATCGTAGCTTTCCAACACATCCAAGAACGCCCAAATCGGAGCAGTAGAGTCCCTGCTACGGCCGTCGAAGTAACCCTTGGTGGAGCCGAGCCGCCCACCATGCCCACGAACGGGAGCGACGGGAGGCGCTTCGACGGTGGCCTGTCGAAGCGCCCTTCCTGTCATCCCAACGTGGGGAGGGGCATGCCTTGGTCCAGGGGACCATCCACATTCATTCCTTCATGGCCCATGTGCCTTTGGAGCCCAATGGAGACGAACTAGGATCACTGGTGGTGGAATATCCCGCCACCCATGGCGGGTACCAGATTCCACCCACCCAACACCCGTTTTTTGGGCTAGGCTAACTTTCTGAATACTCACTCAAATTGAGCGATTCAAAGCTCGATCTTGCATGAAACAATACAAGGAATCCAAATCTAAAGTCAGATCAGGTGTTCAACCACTCACTTGTGCTCGAACCAGGGAGTACAATCAACGGCACTCATGGCAAGGGGCACACCATGTCAACAGTACATATACCTACTTTGGTTGGTCATTGTGCATGGTAGCCACACCGTGCCACTACTGACTGAAGGTCGTTGTACTTGCTAGTTGAGAACTGATATTCCCATAGCATTGTTTCCTCCCCTGACCGTTTGTGACTCGTGTTATGGTTGGTCAACGTTGACCACCCATATTGAAATCATTTGATCATGGTCAGTGACATATGCGTAGTTTGGTTGTATGGTGTGCAAAGTAGCCACACCGTGCCACTGTGTATTGAAGTTTTTTGTCCTTTCTAGTTCACACAAAGGTTTCCCAAACCATTTTCTTTCCCTTTGACCATTTGTGACTCGTGTTATGAGTTGTCAATGTTGACCACACATAGTGGACTTCTTCGGTCATAGTCAGTGACGTGTGCATCCTTTAGTTGGTCACTGTGTATGCTAGCCACACCGTGCCACTACTTGTTGAAAATCTTTCTACTTGCTAGTTGATAGCTAGTGTTCCCAACCCATGGTTTCACCCACTGACCATTTGTGACTCGTGGTATGAGTTTTCATTGTTGACTTCACACCGTGAAATCCGTTTGGTCATGGTTTGTGACACATGCCTACTTTGGTTAGTCACTGTACATGGTTACCACGCTGTGTTATTACGTATCCAAGGTCTTTGTGCTTTTTTGTTGACAGCTAGTGTTCCCAAACCATTGTTAGCCCCCTCTGACTATCTGTGATCGTGTTGTGAGCTGTAAATGTTGACCACATGAAGTGAAATTCTTTGTTCATGGTCAGTGACATATGCATACTTTGGTTGGTCATTGTGCATTGTAGCCACACTGTGCCACTACATATTGAAGGTATTTGTACTTGCTAGTCGATAACAAGTATTCACAAACCATTATCTTCCACCCTGACCATTTGTGACTCGTGTTATGAGTTGTCAAGGTTTACCGCACTTAGTTCCATTATTTGGTCATGGTCAGTGACATATGCCTACTTTGGTTGGTCACTGTGCACGTTAGCCACACCGTGCCACTACTTGCTGAAAATCTTTCTACTTATTAGTTGCAAACTAGTTTTGCCAACCCATGGTCTCCCCCACTGACCATTTGTGACTCGTGTTATGCGTTTTCAACGTTGACTACACACTCTGAAATCCGTTTGGTCATAGTTTGTGATTCATGCCTACTTTGGTTTGTCACTGTACATAGTTACCATGCCGTGTCATTACTTATGGAAGGTCTTGTTGACAGCTAGTGTTCGCAAACCATTGTTACCCCCTCTGACCATCAGTTACTCGTGTTGTGAGTCGTAAATGATGACCACATGAAGTGAAATTCTTTGTTCATGCATAGTGACATATGCATACTTTGGTTGGTCATTGTGCATTGTAGCCACACTGTGCCACTACATATTTAAGGTATTTGTACGTGCTAGTCAATAACTAGTATTCACAAATCATTATCTTCCACCCTGACCATTTGTGACTTGTGTTATGAGTTGTCAAGGTTTACCACACTTAGTGCCATTATTTGGTCATGGTCAGAGACATATGCCTTCTTTGGTTGGTCATCATGCATGGTATCCACACTGTGCCACAACGTATTGAAGCTCCTTGTGCTTGCTATTCGATACTCGGTGTTCCCAAGCCATTCTTTCCCCCTCAGACCATTTGTGACTCGTACTTTGAGTTGTCAACGTTGACCACACACAGCAGATTTCTTTGGTCAATGGCAGTACATATGCCTACTTTGGTTGGTGATTGTGCATGGTAGCCACACCTTGCTACTACTGACTGAAGGTCGTTGTACTTGCTAGTTGAGAACTGATATTCCCATATCATTGTTTCCTTCCCTGACCGTTTGTGACTCGTGTTATGGTTGGTCAACGTTGACCACCCATTTTGAAATTATCTGGTCATGGTCAGTGACATATCCCTAGTTTGGTTGTTTGGTGTGAATAGTAGTTACACCGTCCCACTACGTATTGAAGTTCTTTGTCCTTTCTAGTTGATACATAGGGTTCCCAAACCATTGTCTCTCCCTCTGACCATTTGTGACTCGTGTTATGAGTTGTCAATGTTGACCACACATAGTGGACTTCTTCGGTCATAGTCAGTGACATATGCATCCTTTGGTTGGTCACTGTGCATTGGAGCCACACTGTGCCACTACGTATTGAAGTTCTTTGTCCTTTCTAGTTGATACATAGGGTTCCCAAACCAATGTCTCTCCCTCTGACCATTTGTGACTCGTGTTATGAGTTGTAAATGTTGACCACATGAAGTGAAATTCTTTGTTCATGGTCAGTGACATATGCATACTTTGGTTGGTCACTGTGCATTGTAGCCACACTGTGCCACTACATATTGAAGGTATTTGTACTTGCTAGTCAATAACTAGTATTCACAAATCATTATCTTCCACACTAACCATTTGTTACTCGTGTTATGAGTTGTCAAGGTTTACCAAACTTTGTGCCATTATTTGGTTATGGTTAGTGACATATGCCTACTTTGGTTGGTCATCGTGCATGGTATCCACATCGTGCCACAGCGTATTGAAGCTCCTTGTGGTTGCTTTTTGATACTCGGTGTTCCCAAACCATTGTTTCCCCCTCTGACCATTTATGACTTGTATTATGATTTGTCAACGTTCACCACACACATCAGATTTCTTTGGTCAAAGGCAGCACATATGCCTACTTTGGTCGGTCATTGTGCATGGTAGCCACACTATGCTACTACTGACTGAAGGTCATTGTACTTAATAGTTGAAAACTGATATTCCCAAAGCATTGATTCCCCCTCTGGCTGTTTGTGACTCGTGTTATGGTTGGTCAACGTTGACCACCCATATTGAAATTATCTGGTCATGGGCAGTGACATATGCCTAGTTTGGTTGTTTGGTGTGCATAGTAGCCACACTGTGCCACTACGTATTGAAGTTCTTTGTCCTTTCTAGTTGATACATAGGGTTCCTAAACAATTGTCTCTCCCTCTGACCATTTGTGACTCGTGTTATGAGTTGTCAATGTTGACCACACATAGTGGACTTCTTCAATCATAGTCAGTGACATATGCATCCTTTGGTTGGTCACTGTGCACGCTAGCCACATCGTGCTACTACTTGTTGAAAATCTTTCTACTTGCTAGTTGATATCTAGTGTTCCCAGCCCATGCTCTCCCCCACTGACCATTTGTGACTCGTGTTATGAGATTTCAACGTTGGCGACACACTGTGAAATTCGTTTGGTCATGGTTTGTGACACATGCCTACTTTGGTTTGTCACTGTACATGGTTACCACGCCGTGTCATTACGTATCGAAGGTCTTTGTGCTTTCTTGTTGACAGCTAGTGTTCCCAAACCATTGTTTCCCCCTCTGACTATCAGTGACTCGTGTTGTGAGTTGTAAATGTTGACCACATGAAGTGAAATTCTTTGTTCATGGCCAAGGACGTATGCATACTTTGGTTGGTCACTGTGCATTGTAGCCACACTGTGCCACTACATACTGAAGGTATTTGTATTTGCTAGTCAATAACTAGTATTCACAAATCATTATCTTCCACCCTGACCATTTGTGACTCGTGTTATGAGTTGTCAAGGTTTACCACACTTAGTGCCATTATTTGGTCATGGTCAGTGACATATGCCTACTTTGGTTGGTCATCGTGCATGGTATCCACACCGGGCCACAACATATTGAATCTCCTTGTGCTTGCTTTTTGATACTTGGTGTTCCCAAACCATTGTTTCCCCCTCTGACCATTTGTGACTCGTATTATGAGTTGTCAATGTTGACCACACACAGCAGATTTCTTTGGTCAAAGGGAGTACATATGCCAAATTTGGTCGATCATTGTGCATGGTAGCCACACCGTGCTACAACTGACTGAAGTTTATTTTACTTGCTAGTTGAGAACTGATATTCCCATAGCATTGTTTCCTCCCCTGACCGTTTGTGACGCGTGTTATGGTTGGTCAACGTTGACTACCCATATTGAAGTTATCTGGTCATGGGCACTGACATGTGCCTAGTTTGGTTGTTTGGTGTGCATAGTAGCCACACCGTGCCTCTACGTATTGAAGCTCTTTGTCCTTTCTAGTTGATACATAGGGTTCCCAAACCATTGTCTCTCCCTCTGACCATTTCTGACTCGTGTTATTAGTTGTCAATGTTGACCACACATAGTGGACTTCTTCGGTCATAGTCAGTGACATATGCATCCTTTGGTTGGTCACTGTGCACGCTAGCCACACTGTGGCACTACGTGTTGAAAATATGTTTACTTGCTAGTTGATAACTAGAGTTCCCAACCCATTGTCTCCCACACTGACCATTTGTGACTCGTGTTATGAGTTTTCAGCGTTGACCACACACTTTGAAATCCGTTTGGTCATGGTTTTTGACACATGCCTGCTTTTGTTTGTCACTGTACATTGCTACCACGCCGTGTCATTAGGTATCGAAGGTCTTTGTGCTTCCTTGTTGACAGCTAGTGTTCCCAAACCATTGTTACCCCCTCTCACTATCAATGACTTGTGTTGTGAGCTGTAAAGGTTGACCATATTAAGTGAAATTCTTTGTTCATGGTTAGTGACATATGCATACTTTGGTTGGTCACTGTGCATTGTAGCCACACCGTGCCACTACATATTGAAGGTATTTGTACTTGCTAGTCAATGATTAGTATTCAAAAATCATTATCTTCCACCCTGACCATTTGTGACTCGTGTTATGAGTTGTTAAGGTTTACCACACTTAGTGCCATTATTTGGTCATGGTCAGTGACATATGCCTACTTTGGTTGGTCATCGTGCATGGTATCCACACCGTGCCACAGCGTATTGAAGCTCCTTGTGCTTGCTTTTTGAAACTTGGTGTTCCCAAACCATTGTTTCCCCCTCTGACCATTTGTGACACGTATTATGAGTTGTCAATGTGGACCACAAACAGCAGATTTTTTTGGTCAAAGGCAGTACATATGCCTACTTTGGTCGTTCATTGTGCATGGTAGCCACACCGTGCTACTACTAACTGAAGGTCGTTGTACTTGCTAGTTTATAACCGATATTCCCATAGCATTGTTTCCTCCCCCGACCGTTTTGACTCGTGTTATGGCTGGTCAACGTTGACCACCCATATTGAAATTCTCTCATCATGGTCAGTGACATATGCCTAGTTTGGTTGTTTGCTGTGCATATTAGCCACACAGTGCCACTACATATTGAAGTTCCTTGTCCTTTCTAGTCGATACATAGGGTTCCCAAACCATTGTTTCTCCCTCTGACCATTTGTGACTCGTGTTATGAGTTGTCAATGTTGACCACACATAATGGACTTCTTCGGTCATAGTCAGTGACATATGCCTAGTTTGGTTGTTTGGTGTGCATATTAGCTACACCGTGCCACTACATATTGAAAGTATTTGTACTTGCTAGTCAATAACTTGTATTCACAAATCGTTATCTTCCACCCGGACCATTTGTGACTCGTATTACGAGTTGTCAATGTTGACCATACATAGTGGACTTCTTCGGTCATAGTCAGTGACATATGCCTAGTTTGGTTGTTTGGTGTGCATATTAGCTACACCGTGCCACTACATATTGAAAGTATTTGTACTTGCTAGTCAATAACTTGTATTCACAAATCGTTATCTTCCACCCGGACCATTTGTGACTCGTATTACGAGTTGTCAATGTTGACCATACATAGTGGACTTCTTCGGTCATAGTCAGTGACATATGCCTAGTTTGGTTGTTTGGTGTGCATATTAGCTACACCGTGCCACTACATATTGAAAGTATTTGTACTTGCTAGTCAATAACTTGTATTCACAAATCGTTATCTTCCACCCGGACCATTTGTGACTCGTATTACGAGTTGTCAATGTTGACCATACATAGTGGACTTCTTCGGTCATAGTCAGTGACATATGCCTAGTTTGGTTGTTTGGTGTGCATATTAGCTACACCGTGCCACTACATATTGAAAGTATTTGTACTTGCTAGTCAATAACTTGTATTCACAAATCGTTATCTTCCACCCGGACCATTTGTGACTCGTATTACGAGTTGTCAATGTTGACCATACATAGTGGACTTCTTCGGTCATAGTCAGTGACATATGCCTAGTTTGGTTGTTTGGTGTGCATATTAGCTACACCGTGCCACTACATATTGAAAGTATTTGTACTTGCTAGTCAATAACTTGTATTCACAAATCGTTATCTTCCACCCGGACCATTTGTGACTCGTATTACGAGTTGTCAATGTTGACCATACATAGTGGACTTCTTCGGTCATAGTCAGTGACATATGCCTAGTTTGGTTGTTTGGTGTGCATATTAGCTACACCGTGCCACTACATATTGAAAGTATTTGTACTTGCTAGTCAATAACTTGTATTCACAAATCGTTATCTTCCACCCGGACCATTTGTGACTCGTATTACGAGTTGTCAATGTTGACCATACATAGTGGACTTCTTCGGTCATAGTCAGTGACATATGCCTAGTTTGGTTGTTTGGTGTGCATATTAGCTACACCGTGCCACTACATATTGAAAGTATTTGTACTTGCTAGTCAATAACTTGTATTCACAAATCGTTATCTTCCACCCGGACCATTTGTGACTCGTATTACGAGTTGTCAATGTTGACCATACATAGTGGACTTCTTCGGTCATAGTCAGTGACATATGCCTAGTTTGGTTGTTTGGTGTGCATATTAGCTACACCGTGCCACTACATATTGAAAGTATTTGTACTTGCTAGTCAATAACTTGTATTCACAAATCGTTATCTTCCACCCGGACCATTTGTGACTCGTATTACGAGTTGTCAATGTTGACCATACATAGTGGACTTCTTCGGTCATAGTCAGTGACATATGCCTAGTTTGGTTGTTTGGTGTGCATATTAGCTACACCGTGCCACTACATATTGAAAGTATTTGTACTTGCTAGTCAATAACTTGTATTCACAAATCGTTATCTTCCACCCGGACCATTTGTGACTCGTATTACGAGTTGTCAATGTTGACCATACATAGTGGACTTCTTCGGTCATAGTCAGTGACATATGCCTAGTTTGGTTGTTTGGTGTGCATATTAGCTACACCGTGCCACTACATATTGAAAGTATTTGTACTTGCTAGTCAATAACTTGTATTCACAAATCGTTATCTTCCACCCGGACCATTTGTGACTCGTATTACGAGTTGTCAATGTTGACCATACATAGTGGACTTCTTCGGTCATAGTCAGTGACATATGCCTAGTTTGGTTGTTTGGTGTGCATATTAGCTACACCGTGCCACTACATATTGAAAGTATTTGTACTTGCTAGTCAATAACTTGTATTCACAAATCGTTATCTTCCACCCGGACCATTTGTGACTCGTATTACGAGTTGTCAATGTTGACCATACATAGTGGACTTCTTCGGTCATAGTCAGTGACATATGCCTAGTTTGGTTGTTTGGTGTGCATATTAGCTACACCGTGCCACTACATATTGAAAGTATTTGTACTTGCTAGTCAATAACTTGTATTCACAAATCGTTATCTTCCACCCGGACCATTTGTGACTCGTATTACGAGTTGTCAATGTTGACCATACATAGTGGACTTCTTCGGTCATAGTCAGTGACATATGCCTAGTTTGGTTGTTTGGTGTGCATATTAGCTACACCGTGCCACTACATATTGAAAGTATTTGTACTTGCTAGTCAATAACTTGTATTCACAAATCGTTATCTTCCACCCGGACCATTTGTGACTCGTATTACGAGTTGTCAATGTTGACCATACATAGTGGACTTCTTCGGTCATAGTCAGTGACATATGCCTAGTTTGGTTGTTTGGTGTGCATATTAGCTACACCGTGCCACTACATATTGAAAGTATTTGTACTTGCTAGTCAATAACTTGTATTCACAAATCGTTATCTTCCACCCGGACCATTTGTGACTCGTATTACGAGTTGTCAATGTTGACCATACATAGTGGACTTCTTCGGTCATAGTCAGTGACATATGCCTAGTTTGGTTGTTTGGTGTGCATATTAGCTACACCGTGCCACTACATATTGAAAGTATTTGTACTTGCTAGTCAATAACTTGTATTCACAAATCGTTATCTTCCACCCGGACCATTTGTGACTCGTATTACGAGTTGTCAATGTTGACCATACATAGTGGACTTCTTCGGTCATAGTCAGTGACATATGCCTAGTTTGGTTGTTTGGTGTGCATATTAGCTACACCGTGCCACTACATATTGAAAGTATTTGTACTTGCTAGTCAATAACTTGTATTCACAAATCGTTATCTTCCACCCGGACCATTTGTGACTCGTATTACGAGTTGTCAATGTTGACCATACATAGTGGACTTCTTCGGTCATAGTCAGTGACATATGCCTAGTTTGGTTGTTTGGTGTGCATATTAGCTACACCGTGCCACTACATATTGAAAGTATTTGTACTTGCTAGTCAATAACTTGTATTCACAAATCGTTATCTTCCACCCGGACCATTTGTGACTCGTATTACGAGTTGTCAATGTTGACCATACATAGTGGACTTCTTCGGTCATAGTCAGTGACATATGCCTAGTTTGGTTGTTTGGTGTGCATATTAGCTACACCGTGCCACTACATATTGAAAGTATTTGTACTTGCTAGTCAATAACTTGTATTCACAAATCGTTATCTTCCACCCGGACCATTTGTGACTCGTATTACGAGTTGTCAATGTTGACCATACATAGTGGACTTCTTCGGTCATAGTCAGTGACATATGCCTAGTTTGGTTGTTTGGTGTGCATATTAGCTACACCGTGCCACTACATATTGAAAGTATTTGTACTTGCTAGTCAATAACTTGTATTCACAAATCGTTATCTTCCACCCGGACCATTTGTGACTCGTATTACGAGTTGTCAATGTTGACCATACATAGTGGACTTCTTCGGTCATAGTCAGTGACATATGCCTAGTTTGGTTGTTTGGTGTGCATATTAGCTACACCGTGCCACTACATATTGAAAGTATTTGTACTTGCTAGTCAATAACTTGTATTCACAAATCGTTATCTTCCACCCGGACCATTTGTGACTCGTATTACGAGTTGTCAATGTTGACCATACATAGTGGACTTCTTCGGTCATAGTCAGTGACATATGCCTAGTTTGGTTGTTTGGTGTGCATATTAGCTACACCGTGCCACTACATATTGAAAGTATTTGTACTTGCTAGTCAATAACTTGTATTCACAAATCGTTATCTTCCACCCGGACCATTTGTGACTCGTATTATGAGTTGTCAATGTTGACCATACATAGTGGACTTCTTCGGTCATAGTGAGTGACGTGTGCATCCTTTGGTTGGTCACTTTGCACGCTAGCCACACCGTACCACTACTTGTTGAAAATATTTCCCCTTGCTAGTTGATAACTAGTGTTCCCAGCCCATGGTTTCCCCCACTGACCATTTGTGACTCGTGTTATGAGTTTTCAACGTTGACCACACACTGTGAAATCCGTGTGGTCATGGTTTGTGACACATGCCTACTTTGGTTTGTCACTGTACATGGTTACCACGCCGTGTCATTATGTATCGAATGTCTTTGTGCTTTCTTGTTGACAGCTAGTGTTCCCAAACCATTGTTAGCCCCCTCTGACTATCTGTTGCCCGTGCTGTAAGCTGTAAATGTTGACCACATGAAGTGAAATTCTTTGTTCATGGTCAGTGACATATGCATACTTTGGTTGGTCACTGTGTGTTGTAGCAACACTGTGCCACTACATATTGAAGGTATTTGTACTTGCTAGTCCATAACTAGTATTCAAAAACCATTACATTCCACCCTGACCATTTGTGACTTGTGTTATGAGTTGTGAAGGTTTACCAAACTTAGTGCCATTATTTGGCCATGGTGAAGGACATATGCCTACTTTGGTTGGTCATCGTGCATGGTATCCACAACGTGCCACAATGTATTGAAGCTCCTTGTGCTTGCTATTTGATACTTGGTGTGCCCAAACCATTGTTTTCCCCTCTGACCATTTGTGACTCGTATTACGAGTTGTCAATGTTGACCACACACAGCAGATATCTTTTGTCAAAGGCAGTACATATGCCTACTTTGGTCGGTCATTGTGCATGGTTGCCACGCCGTGCTACTACTGACTGAAGGTTGTTGTACTTTCTTGTCGAGAACTGATATTCCCATAGCATTGTTTCCTCCCCTGACCGTTTTTGTCTCGTGTTATGGTTGGTAAACGTTGACCACCCATATTGAAATTCCCTAGTCATGGTCAGTGACATATGCCTAGTTTGGTTGTTTGGTGTGCATATTAGCCACACTGTGCCACTACGTTTTGAAGTTCTTTGTCCTTTCTAGTCAATACATAAGGTTCCCAAACGACTGTATCTCCCTCTAACCATTTGTGACTCGTATTATGAGTTGTCAATGTTGACCACACATGGTGGACTTCTTGTTCATAGTCAGTGACATATGCATCCTTTGGTTGGTCACTGTGCACGCTAGCCACACCATGCCACAACTTGTTGAAAATATTTCGACTTCCTAGTTGACAACTAGCGTTCCCAACCCATGGTTTCCCCCACTGACCATTTGTGACTCGTGTTATG